>JANTBZ010052353.1:0-25953 GCA_024741255.1 Exechia fusca | reverse complement strand
AGTATCATATCATAGTATCCTATGCACATGCGCAGAACGTTAAGAAACACGTGCGCCCGAACACAACACACTCGTGTGTGTGTGTGAGCGATTTATGCGTGGCACTTTGGGGAAATCGCACACACGTGTGCGCACGTGTGCTGCTTATCGTGCTGCCAAAAATTCGTTCGTTTAGCTGTTCGTTATAGACGATGCGCCCCGCATGCGGTGTTTGTGTGAATGGATAACAAGCTTGCCGGCGAGCGGGCGTTGAAAAAAGCGGGAGTGAAAAACAGTTCGGCTGCCGAGGCGCCGTGGTTGTGTAGTAGTTTAAAAAATGGCTTTAATGTTCGGTGCTCACGCGACGGTCGTCGTCGTCAGACATCAAGCACTTCAGCATCACATCTTCAGAGTGCAAGCATAAACATAAGAGTCCAAAAACAAATAGGATAGTGATTGAACACGAATGAATTACAATTTATTCACGATCGAATTCAATGATTTCATTCAAATTCAAATTAATCTACCAACATCTCTTTCGAATGATTGAAATTCCAATGCGTGCCATTTTAACAACTCTGGTTCGTTCCAACAACGCACCCAACACATTGCCGCTGTGTAGCGCCGACGAAAAAAATTAGGGGCGGCCTCGGCGGCCCGTTTTGTGCGGACGGGGCAATTTATCGACGGGAGCACGAACACACACCCAGAGAGACGGCGAACCGCAACAGCCGGCACAGCCGACCGGCCGTTAGCAGGCATCCCCTGCCCCGACAATTGCGAATGCATTTAATGGTGGCGACCGGTCGTGGCTGGGCACGAGGAATGTGCGGCGACGACGAGGAATAAAAACGCGGCGACTCATAAGCCCCAGTTTCGGCTCTACTCTACACTACTGCTACTGCTGTGTGTAGCATAGCCCAGCATATATCTTCATATTTATTCATTTCGACACAGCCCGGCACCCGGAAAAATGGTCCAATTTCGCCCGCTTCGTCCGCCCGGTGTATTGAAATACGAAGCGGGGATTTTTGTCGCTACCGCGTCTATAAATTTCGGTCGCAGTACGCAACGCCCCCCATTTCACCCGACGAGCCACTTTGTGTACGCATGGCAGAGCGATCGATCAATAAATACCCCAAATTTCCCATTATGTTACTTTTAAAATCAATTAAGACACATTCCGTCGTCGTTGCGACGGATTTGCTTGTTGTGCGCTCCGCTGCCGGCGGCACACAAACAGCATAGCATAGCAGAGCAACCCCAACCGCAGCCACAGCGAAACGGCGGCACACGTCGGACCGTCGGGAATCGGAGATTTATTGCCCTGGTAGCCTGCACACACACACACACGGGGGGCGCTTTGCGGCCGTTCTGGGCGCGAGTTGGTTGTGTTGGGTTTTTTTCCAGCCAGGGGTTGGGATGGAAGATGAGAACTGTGGCCGGGGGTGGGGGATGGTTTGTGGGTAAGCGAGCCGCAGCCGCAGCAGCCAGGGCCAGGGCCACCGAATGCCCCGGTCCCGCCTGTTCTGGCACGAGTGCGAGCGTGTTGGCACCAGCACGAGGAATTTTCGGGGCGACTCGGATATGAATGTGTGTGTGTGTGTGTGCGCGCGCACAACGAAGTAATCTATATGCGGACAAATAAGGGTGCGCGCTGCGCAGCGTATGCCCGGAAGAAACATTACAACCAGAGAGACCAGACCAATAGTATCCCCACCCAACAAACGCACATGCGCACACACACAAAAGTATGTGCAATTCATTGACGCACACACACACACACGCACACGATGGCCAAAAACCATATGTTCCAATCGGGTTGGCGTGCGCGCGTGAACCACTCGACTCGACTCGAGTCTCGTGAAATATACTACGACGACACAGCTGTGTGGAACAGCTTCTCGCTCAGCATACAGCATACACATTTCTTCTGAATGGTCGTCGTAGTAGACTCGTGCGTGCGTGCGACGCGGAGGCCAATGATTTTGTTTTTGCGCCTCGCGTCGTCGATGTGTGGTCCAAAATAGGGGCGGACAGCAAATCTGCCGCCGGACGGGTAATGTATGGCAGCGGGGCAACGTTGTGCCCAACGACATTGGTACAGTCGTTATGTTGCGCCCAAGCGCCCAAGTCTGAGCTCGAGCCGGCACACACATTTATAAGTGCCCCCCGGATGGCTGAATGGCTGCTACTGCTGCTGCCACTGTCCGACGGCGGGGTTACCGCCGCCGCAGCATATGTCGATGCTTCAGTTTGAATTGGCTGCTGGTTAGGCGCCACGCAGAGCGAGCCTGATGCCTGGAGTGTGCAAGTACCGATCGGATGCAGAGAGAGATCGATACGGCGACGAATGTGCGAATGTGGCAGCAAATCTGCGACGCCGCCGCCGCCGCATGCCGAATTGAATTAGATACATCGGGCGCGAGGTCGCGAACCGACCGAACGGGGCGACGTACGGATTTATGGGGCCAGACACGCGCGAGACACACAGCGCACTGCTCACGTATTGCATTTGATTCGGATTTATGTTGGCCGGAGCCGCAGGCAGACGGTTCAACATGAAATCAATATTTTATGCTATCGCGAGCGACATAAAATCGACGTCTGTTCAACAGTCAACAACCACCAGCCGAAAACCTCGGAAAATTACGCACGATTTGTTTGTCGGCTCAATCGAATGCCAGCCATTCAAAAAACATACCGCGTGCGCGTGCACGCATGCTCGCCGACATTCAATAGAGAGTCAGTTGCTGGAAGCACAACGCATGTGAATACAGCATACAGCATAAAAAACCTGCAATGTGTGCGTGTAGCGCGCACGCATATCACTTTCAAAAAGGAAACAATTTGCACAAATGAACGCGTCGCACTCGCGCACACACGCACCAACACGCACGCCGCGCCGCGCGTTCACATATCAAGCAAACTTTACCTAATTGAACGTTCGCATGGAAACCGTACAAAAATGTTTGTGTGTGTGCGCGCGCGCCCGAGTGAACGCGCGCACATAAACATCGCATTGTGCACAGTGCAGTGCAGTACAGTGTCTACATGTACTCGTGTGTGCTGCAACGAGCATGTTTATGCTCAATGTGTCGGCTTACTCGTCAACGCGCATGTGCACGCATGTGCATTAAACGATGGGTGGTGAAATTCACTTGCAATTCCCACACATCGCACAGCAGACAGAGTGCATGTACTTTAGTGTAACTGACTGGCGGAGCTTGAGCGTAATGTATGTTGTATGTGAGTGCCGCTCATTCAAGCCATACAGCGGTGGCGGCCCAACTGTGTATTTCGCTGTCTGTGCCACTGTTTATTGGTATACTACACTCGGTGTGTGTGTGTCTGGTGAAACACACATCATGTCCACATCATCTGTACACAGTGGTAGTGGGTAGAGTAGATGCCCCTTCAATCGTTAAAAAAATCCGATGCCCTTTCGCTAACTATTTTTTAATGTTTGTACACGACATAACAGGGCTTTAAAAAATGTAAAATATTTCGTTTCACTTTTATCTGTTTGGAAATGTAATGACCAACACGAATATGTTTTCAGATTTTTGGTAATGTTTTTTTTCCATCGAGATACTTGAATTTTAGTGTATCAACACATTTCGAAACCAAACCAATACATGCCTTCGGTTTTTCGATCCTAGCCGTCTTCCGTTATTTCATACAACAAAACGTTCTATTGACAAAAGGTAGATAGGAAAATTATATAACTAACAAGTTTTTTGTTTTTGGAAATATGTTGGAAAATGTCACCTCAACGGGTGTTCTACGAAAAGTGTCCGATTGCTGGGGCATCTACTCTCTAGTATGCGTATGCGCGCAACTATTTTATGCTCGAGTGTTAGTGTGTATATTTTACGGACGATAAGCCGCAGCCAGGCGGCGGCGGGTGGCCGACGGGTGTCCACGACGACGACGACAACGACGTCGATGCGCCGTCGGTTGACGCCGAGCCGCAAGCGCGCTCGTATTGCCAATCGGCTTACAGTAATTACGCATTTGAATGCACGCCACGCCAGCTCGAGTGAATGGATGGCGGCGGCGGCGGCGGCGGCCGATGTCACCCGCCGGCAGCCGCCACCACGAACTAATACGGTAGCAACAACAACAACAACAACACGCCACCGCCAGCAACAACTGCACTCATGTCGATCGGGGCGGCGAGTTGGGGGTTGTAAATTGAATTTACTCGTCACACACACGCGCACACATCGACGGCGGCGGCGGCGCATTTAATCATTATCCCATGGCGGAAACATGTGCGTGTGTGCGTGTGTGTATACTAATATTATTACGGATTTGAAAACAGACGTGCGCGCCGCTCCAAAGCAGACTTATGAATGCTAGCATATGGACGAGAGAAAAATGTGCGATGGAGTGTGTGTGTGTGTGTGTGTGTGTTGTAATGAGGGCATAATCTCAAAGGATTCGTGTGGCCACTCCGCAACGACCGCCGCCACCGCCACCGCCGAGTTATTGAAAGTCAATACTCGCCACATCCGCCCGGTATTCACCCGTATGCAAACCCACATACGTGTATTAGTATGTGAGTTGCGTGCATATGGGACTTAATGTGTGCTGCTGCCACGTTGGCGTCGTCGTCGTCGTCGGGATCAGTGTCCGGTTACAATCAAGGCGATGCATGGCGATGCATGGCGATGCATGGCATCGGAAATTAATCAGCCGTAAACACAAAGTGATTAATTACGCGTGCGCGTTAGCCCAGCCGAGTGCATCGTAATAAACGCATTTATCCGATTTGGCCGACGGAGCGTTCAGCGGAGCGAACCGCCAACTTTAACACACCAAACGCAGACAGACGGCACAGAGCGGCGACTTTACGATTGACAATAATTACTGAAAATCGGGGCTTCGTTGTCGATTGATCATCGCGAGAGAGGTGTGGATATGCGTTAGTGATATTAGCATTTTTATTTTTTTTTAAGAATTACAGGAGCATTAGACATCCTCTTGTCAACCAAGATGTGATGTAACCACCTTCAAAAAACGTCAATGTTCTGCTCATTCCTCTATCAATCAGTGCACTTCGAGTCAGCCAATTTCGCAGCGTCTAGCCTCTACGAAGTCCGATCGATAAACTCCATCAAAACACCCAGTCCACAATGCCGCCAATTCAAAACACACGCACACATTTGCCACAGCCGCCGCCGCCGACGCCGCAACCAATTTCCAGGCAATATCCCAGCAGCCAGACAATCAAACCATACACATGCACGCACGCACGCACCGAACACACACCGAACACGTGGCGGATTGGACGACGACAACGTCTACTCCGAGTGACAAGCTCGCTGGTCGCGCAAAACGCGCGGAATAATATCCAATTTGCATTTAATACCACGACCGTTGGGGCCAGCCGAGACAAGCCGAGCTACTTTATGTACACTTGTACACTGCACGCGCGAATAAAATCCAATATAATATACCGCGACTTCTTCTCGGTCGTCGTCTTCGCCGTCGTCTGAGAGTTATAGTGCGTGTGTTTTCATTTCGATTCGCTTGCCAGCCAGCCATTCAGCCAGAGCCAGAGTGAGCGAATGTGTTTATTTCGATCTGTCTTTGACGTATACGTGTGTGTGTGTGTGCACGCGTATTTTATGTGCACACTGACTCGTGGCGGCTGCGGCTGCGGCTTCGATCCGTTGACCCCACCGTCACACATGCACGCACCGAAGCGATGCTGGCGAGCGCATCGACGTAAATTAAGAATTGCGCTTTCTGCAGCAGCCGAAGCAGCAGCAGAGACAAAACGCGAACAAACGCAGTAGCGGATCTAGGATAGAGGGGCTAATTTAGTATATCTATGATTTTGGAAGCTGGTGCAGACCAGCCATTTAGATGGGAATGTTTATGAATCTCTTTATTGCAGAATCTATTGATTTTACTATTAAAATTCAGCATAACATATCTAGGTACCAGCCCGAAGAGTCGGAGATGATTTATTAACAACTCTAAATATCATATCGCGCCGCTCTTCATTTTGAAATCTTATTCTGTTTTAGGCTGATATTTGGTATATTTTTACCCCAAGATTGGCTGCACATCACGACCTAATGAATCGAATTGATGTAGCCCTTTCAATTACATTTATTGCCTGATTTACGGTGAAATCTGAATTGCATCTTCTCGAGTGGTTGCAATACTTTCCTTAGCCATCAGATCATGCTAGTTATCGAAACATTAACATAAACCCCCCCCAACATACAGATACATCAGGCATAAACGCTTGCCACAATGCTATATTGTAGTGAAGCAGGGCTTATGTTATGAGGGGGATCTATAGTCCGCTCGCCAGTTCCCGAATCCTGCACTGCACACACACGCATACCGCGAGGCCGGGAATTGATGGAGCTCGACTCGACTCGACTGCGGCGGCGGCGGCGGCGGCGGTGGAAATAAAATTCGCGAAATTGGAATAAAATGTATACGACCGCGAACGACGCACACATTCAACGCACACAGACAGCAAAACGCGCGCCACGCATGGCGCAACGCGCAGCCGCAGTCAGAGATTTATTAGTTGCGCGTGGTCCGCTCACACCAGGACCGTAGCTCCCAGGTGGGCAAAATGGGCCCTACGGGTCCTGCAGATTTTAAGGTACCATAACATGTTTGCTGTTCGCCCCTCTTTTCGGTCGAGTTTTCATTAGCATTTCTGTAATATCAGTACAGGGTGCGAGTGGTTACATGTCCCATGTTTTCAAAATGCTCTAGTAGACGTTGTAGAGGTCGTAGTTGGCTAAGATTTTGTCCTGTTATTCCTTAAATGGTTGGTCACAGCTCACCCAAAATTTAAAGTCGCCAGTTAATAACTACAGCAGTAAATTCAAATGGATTGGGAGCGTAACATTGTTATTGGGACTTGAGCGGTAAAAGACCATGCCTGATTATCACCGAGCTCCTGCATCTCAAGATCAACATAGCATTTGTGTATCGGACCATCAGAAGATTTATTGACACAAGACTTGCTGCTTTTGTTAAGGCTAAGGGCGGATATATCGAACAATACAAATATTTCTATGAAAATAGTTAAAATTTCTGACATTTTATGGAGAAATCGTTGAAGAAATGTTGAAAACTCCGGGCATGAGTAGGATTATTCTATAGGAATCTAACCTCTCACGATTTGAAAAAAAAACATCGGCGCTACAGGCCGAAAATACATTGCCATAACCAGAAACCGTTACATTTTCAACTCGATATTCGGTTCGTCATATGTATGATATGATCTGAATTAAGATAAACTGTGTTCTAAGCAGTCTTGGAGAAGTATTTTGTATGTTGCGATTTTATGTTGTGCGAGAATGCATTCCTGGCTACGGGCCTGGCACACACACACACACACTCGCTGGCTGGCTGTATAATATGCATTTATGCGAATGCGCGTTTCCCCCGGCCCGGCCGATGCGTAAGCAATCCGCGATTGCGCGCAGCGATGTGCGTGAGCGCCCGAGCGCGCGCGCGCGATTTCCAGTCATAATTATATTACGACTGCATATGACTGGTAGTTTTCACCCAGTCGCAGCCGCAGCCGCCGCCGCCGCCAGTAACACGAATGTATGACAATGTGCGGTTTCGCGAAATGGACAGCACACACACACACAAGCACGCACGTCGAAAGTAACGACGCAAAAACGTAAGCAAACAAATCACCCACGCTCAAACGCGCGCATTAATATGCATTTTTGCGCAGTGCATTGTTCTCTCGCGCTCGGTCGTCGGTCGACGGTGCACGTCAATAAAATGTGTATATTATTTAAATATTCCGCGCTGCTGCTGCTGCCGTTCTTTTCACCCGACCGTCATCGTCGGATGGTCGTCGGGCGGACGGGCGGACGGGCCGTGGACGTCGTTCGTTAGGTTTAGTGCGCATACGATTTTTTTTCTGCCGCCGCCGCCGCACTTGCACGGCACATCGGAATAAATCGAAATTATTCACAAAGTATGCAAACACAGACGACGACGATGCGCAGCAGGTATGCGTGCATGCATTGTATGCGCGCCGCTTCCACAGAGAGGCGTGCGCAATTTTTATTTCCGCTCTGCGCCGTCGCACGACAAACGTGCGCAATGATTACAATTTATATTCAAACAGAAACGGGTCCTCCGGCGTTGCCGGTTGCCACTCTCCTCTCTCTGGTCTGCTGCGGTGCTGAGGGCAAAAAGATCAATGACCGCCGGCAAGGACTTCGGTGCGGCTTCGATTGTGACCCCCAACCCGACGTCGACCGCATAGCATAGCCGTGTGAGACACATCGACGGATGGTGTGTATGGAGACATTCAATACGGTTGAGTGTACGTGTGTACGTTTGTGTGCTCGGCAATTTATGTCTCCACGGGAGCGCAACGTGCCCCACCGCCAGTGACGGATGAATCTCCTCCGGCTGGGCCGCCCCGGTTGTGCGAAAGACGCGCGCGCGCGTGCGAACGTGCGACAATTGCAGTATTTATATTCGCTGCGCCGGCTCGCTCGCTCGCTTCGGGGGAACGTTGGCTGGTCCCATCGGTGTGTGTGTCAGTGTGTGTGTGCGCTTAACGAGAAGACGACGCGATACGCTACCGGAACGTAGCGGAGCAAAGCGCCGAAACGACGACCGACCGACCGATTCGGTGGAGTTCCTTTTTTTGTCGGCTGCGGTTTGCGCGCAGCATAGCAACAGAGCGCGATGTCACTAGAGTGACTGAATGTACTATATCGAATGGAGACGAAGAACTGTTCGAAAGGGACTTGGATGAATTAGTATCTTTGTCGCGAAATCTCAGACCATGTTACTATAGTACGCCTTGTACATAAATATACAAATAGCTGCAGCCAAAACAGATAGAGCTCTTACATATTTTTTCTGATAATCTCAGTCGACCTTAGACTTTTTTTGCCTTTATTTTTTATGTCTATGGCGTATCTTCGGAGATAGAGCCCTTTGACGTTCGAAAATAGCGAATTCTTTATTTTTGGTAAATATTGCCAGATAAATATTGCCAGATAAATGGTCAACAATTTATGTTTTGTGGATGCATCTCGAAGTAGAAACTTATCTACTTATCTACTCTATCTTATCTAGGCACAAATGTCAAATCTAGCAGGAAAATCTTGTTTTTTGAATGTTCCGCCTAACGAAAAAAGATGCGAAACATACTTGCAAATTGTGAAAAACAACAACAACAAGCTATCAACCGATGTTTCAAATCCACCCCATTGCTATTACTGGCGGCAATCCCAATTTTCACAACATAAATCGCCGTTGGGAGAAATTCCCGAATCCCTGAACATAAGCCGTACATTTCTCGCCCGATTGACCACACTCCGACATCCATCCACTATAGACGCTCCTCTACACCGCTGCAACATTCGGCTCGGTGGTGGTGGCCTCCTCCTTCGACCGAGGGCGCATTCCTATACACAGAGACACACCGCCACCGAATGCCTGTCTGTACTATGCGGGCGCTTGTATAGTTTATGCACTTTCGGTCGTCGGGCGCCGCTCGCACGCCCGCGCCGCCGCGGATTGCACTTGACAATGTGACGCACGCCAGAGATGCGCACCCGCGAACGTCGACAGGCGACAGGCGGCGGCAGCGACCGCGAAGAGCGCCGGGGGAATTGCATAATGCAAAATGACGCGCGCGCGCTCGCCCGAGGACGAGCGTGCGCTGCACAAACGCACCGGAGATCGTTAAGACGAGCGCCGGAAACTGTATTTACCGCGACAACACACACACAGACACAGACACGTCGGAGGAGGAGAGAAAGAGCACGAGAAAAAAACCGCGTACACATCTCTCAAGTGTCGAGTTCAGTAGCAGTCACAGCACCGAATCGCGTTGCGCTGCGCCCGCAGGGGCGAGGATTTCGCGCAGCATAATTTATGTATTTCGTGTTCAGCGGCGCGCCGGGCTTGATGGAATACCCATCACAATTTCAACGACTTGGTGTCGTCTGCGTACACACTGTACACTGTATAATATATGCTGCGTATAATACCCGAAAAATGCGATCAGATAATGCTAATCGGGCGCGCGAGGTTCATCTGCGGGGCGAATTAATTACGTGCGCACGCCAGCGTCGAACGGCGTCGACACCTGTGCCCGTGAACATACACACACATACATTGACAGACGCGTACGCGGAAACACTTAATCACATAACACCAAGTTGCACCGACATCGAAACGTGCTCGAGTGATTCGCCGTTGCGAACACAACCGCCGCAGGTACGAAAAAACACGCACGCACGCACGCATCGCACGCACCACGCATCGATATAATTGCCGCGAGCCAACACGGCGTGTGTCTCTACATCGTGGTGGTACGTTAGACTGGGTCAATTTTTCACGGTTCGCTCTTATAACGCGTTGAAGCAAATTTTATGGAACGATAATACAACATATATTCACGATTTTATTTGTATCAATTTAGAACCAAATACAAATCGAACGATAGTGCCACAAAAATCCCAGTGACTCAGTCTAGTGCGTTTGTTGTGAAGGGGTGTTTGTGTGCGTTCCAGCGCTGATGATGATGATTGTTATTCAAATTCAAATGTGTAACCACAAATGCGCACATCACGCATACACAAAATACGTGTGCGCGTGTGTCTGTGGATCTGGGTATTGCAGAATCACTGAGGCCGATCCGACACGTTGTATGTTTCGTGTGCGTGCAGACACAATTGTAACACACACACACACACTTACAACGCGATGTCTCTTTCCGTGCGTGTGTACCTGTACGCCAGGCACTTTGCATACGGCGACGACGACGTGTTGTTTTTTTTCTACTGTGTGTGAACGCAGTGATATATGCGTTGCGCGCAGCACCGCATGTCATTCGTCAGTGCGTAACCTTGTGCACGATGGGTGAATGTCACGCAGCACACGCACGCAGCGGCGGCGTCGCGATGCTGCGGTTAATAATGTGCGCACGCATAGGCGCACAAAGCGCGTTGAAACATCGCGGCGGCGGCGGCTGGTCGTCGTGGCTGACGAGTTTCGGTTCGGGTTCGGTTTTGTGGTCACTTTCTGCCGCCGCGGCATATGCTCCACAACATAACGCCGCTTCAAGTGCGTAAATAAATGCGTTTTCCAACAAATTATGAGCTCGCTATGCTCCGTTGCGCCGTGCGTGTGTTTTTGTTTCATGCGTAATGACTTTGAATGCGTCTATTCGCGAGTATGCGTGTGCCCATAGCCGTAAAAAACGTCTACATCGTCGTCGTCGTGTAGCCGCCAGTAATAACATCACGATACGTTCGTACGAGCGCATGTTTGCATTTTCTCCGCATATTGTTCGCACACACTCAGCATAGTAGCAGCGTGTATTCCGACGCAATGCAATCGCACCGGAGAGATCTCTTCCCGAAATGAGTGCGCGTCCGCCGTCCGCCGCTGCCCGCAACATAAACACACACTTCGTACCGCATTTGTGCGCAGCATAAAACAATAATACTAATAATAATTTCAACTACACGCTACAAACAGCAGCAAGTAAACACACAGAGTCCGTCGCAGCATCGTCGCCACCAGCCAGCGAGACCAAACGAGCGAGATATGACGCGATAGAAACACTTACAACTCGGGTGTGCATGTGCGCATTCACACGAGTGCAGCAGCGATGTTGTTTGCATTGCGGCAGCAGCAACGGGCGCACGTGTACGTGATACGAACACGAGCGAGCGCACACTTGCCTCATTCTCATTACAACACCACCACAGTAAAACAGGCAGCAACATAGATACGTACATACACCAACATATATGTATACACCAGCCAGCAACCAACACAATTAGCATGCTGTCGCAGTTGCTCGGCTATGACTTTGCTGCAGCAACGCGCACCCAAACGATTTCAATATCTGTTTTAGTGATAAAACCGCATACATTAAATGCGAGCGTGTGCACACGCACACAGCAGAGGGGCTTATGCGAAGCAGCAGTAATAGGCAAATGACAACATAGTGCTGCTGCTGCTGCTGCTGCTGCTGGGCGAGGGCGATAGTGTCATTGCATATTTACTGTGTTACTGTGTGTGTGTGTGTGCAGCAGGGGCTTATCACTCTGGGCAGCATAGCTCAGCATATATAATATAGGGAAATGAAGACAACAACATCGAGGCATCGCATGGACTTTGCATATCGTTATCTTGCTGGCCAAGTGTGTATAGTCAGAAGGCAAACACTCACACACACACAGTAACATTGCATCGAATCCCCTGGCGAATGGCGAATGGATCTCTCTAGTACTATATGCTACAATGTGTGTGTGTGTGTGTAATCATTCCAATCGCACAGCACGCAGCTCGCACAGACGATCGCACACGGAATAAATAATATATTATTTGGTGCAAGCGAGAGTCGAGAGTCTCGTACGTATTTGTGTTCGTGCTATTACGGTCACAACGCGGCCACAAAACTCTCACACATGCACACACACATGTACCCGAGGCCGAGGCACTCGCTCCTCGTCGTCGTCGTCGTCGGTTTAAAGATCGTAAAATACCAAATTGAAGGCAGATGTTTCCATCGAGCTCGCACACTCGCTCACACCCATATCCAGAGAGATTCTCACAATTACGCGTGTGCGTGTGCAAATCGAGTGAATAATATACGGCAAAATGTTTACATGCACACACGCCACACACACGCACGCGTCGCATGCATGCGCGCATGCGTATTTATTTGCACAAATGCGCGCGGCATCGTGTGTGCATGAAATAAACCCGTGGCGCGCGAGCGAGTGGAATGAACTTGACTGGCTCTGGCGGCAGGCACGCGTTCAATTTTGGGCACACACACGCACACATGTGCACATGTGTGCGCCATGCTGCCGCACACTCGTCGCTCTATACCATTTATAAATGCGCAGAACCGCCCGTTGATAAACAAGCTCACATTTATATATAGATCCGCCGCCACCGACGCCACCGACGACACCACCACACCACTACCGCCACCACCACCATCATTGCCTGGCTGGCGTCGCCGCTCGCTTGTTCGTGTCACATCACGCAATATATAACATAAATTATGTTCACGCACGCGCCTCGCGGGCGTTCTCAAATGAATACAGCACTTGACAAGCTGCAGCCGCGCGCGGCGACGGCGACATTCGTGACAAGCTCCGTGCACACGCACACACAACCCTTTTGGCTTCGCGTGCTCGGGGTGTGCGCGTGTGTGTGTGGCACATGTTTGCGAATGGCGCTTATGCTATGAATAACACCGAAACTCCAGCAGTCTGGGGCTGCCTGCGGGAATATCTCGGCGCATAAATCCTGGCCAACAGCAGCAGCGCCAGCTGAACCATCCGAAGAAGCGAGGCGCCACCGCCACCGGAGTTCGTTGGGCGCCAGGGGGTGGCGAGGGTGGAAGGGGATGTCGGTCGGAAGCGCACACACAGAGCGAAGTGATATGCACAAGATGGATGCACACGCGAGCACAAACACGATGCGCGCGATGCGGCGATGGATATTATGCTGAAGTGGATGACTAGACGAGATACTGGTGAGTGCACACTGAGCACACACACACACACACGTCTGCGATATGTTTACACCAAAGCAGTGACGACGCCACCGAGACGTCGACGTTGTCGTCACTTACACCACCGGCGTGACACCGCGTAAGCTGGCGTGTTGAGACTAGCGACTAGCGAATAATCATTGCACGCGTGGCGACCAACGGTGGTTACTCCTCCGTCAGACGCAAGACCACCAGATCCGAGATGCACTATGCCAGTCGCGTCTGTCTCGCGCTGCTCTCTCGTGGGGCCAATGAACCAGACAAACATCCATCTAAACAGCAGCAAAAGTGGCTGAATCATTGCCCTGCACGCGTGCTGACACATAAATGAACATATTGTGCAGCAACATTATTCTGATGAATGTGCGCGCCCCGGAGAGAAAATGAAACGATCGCGCTCGAGGATGGCTGCTGGCTGCTGCTGCAATGGCCCCCCATCAGCCATCAACATAATCATCATCATCATCTGCAGGGCTGTGTGTGGCTGTGTTTGAGACGTCAAAAGACGCGACGGGCCCCATCATCATCATTACAATCAACGACACTCGCACACACACAATGTTATTTGAGTGCGTTTTGTTCACACTTTCCGAAACGCGCGACGAGAACGACGTGGCCAAGAGCAACGAGCACAGCCCGACAGCCGAGACACAGCCCATCACCATAAAACCGGCCCATTACTCTTTAAACCACATATAATTTCCTGTTAATTATCTCTTTGCGCGCACGCTCGTATACGCGCAACATACTACATCATTATAATATCCAACATAGTAATATATTGAAGTACCGCATACACACACGCACACGCACACACATCATTGCGAGCATCGTAACCAGCCAACGAGCATATTGTGCGCAACATTGTTGATATGTGCGTGCGTGCGCTGGAAACGCGGGCGCCTTCTTTCCGAATCTCGAAAGTCATTCAGACATCAAGTGGCGCGTCGCGTCTTCGATGTTCGACGTCGACGATGTTGTGCGCGGTAGCTGCGCGTTTCCACAACTCACTGCAACATATGTGCGTATGCCTTTACGCACGCACGCACGCACACGCATGTGATGATCGACAGCGGACTGCGAGAACAAGCCCGGAGTGGATAGAAAAAAACCAGCCGATAAAACGAAACGAAATAACATGCTCGCACATACTAGTCTAGCTCATTAATTTTAAACATACGCGAAATTGTGTTTCTTTTTCGTCCTGCTCGATTAGTAAGAGTCACAGAACAAATCTGATGATGTAGTTTTGTTCAATAAACATTGTTCTATAATATTGTTGAAAAAATTCTCGTCTTTGGCTGAGAACGTCATAAGAAAGTGCTCTCCGTTTATATATGAAGAAATTGAAGAACGAATAACAATGGAGGAAAATGTTTCTAATTCGTTCCAATGAAAAGGATTTGTGCACAATTTAATTATCTTTCGATTTCCTTGAAAATATTGTAAAAAAGTACCTCCATGGTTATTGAAAGACGTACAATTTCGTGAATGTTCCAAATCATTGAGCTAGGGTAGTATTGCACATTACACGGAAAACATATTATATGCGTACAGTATGAGACACACAGTTAAGTGCAGTGCACTTGTTCGTCGTGGACGTGGTCGTCGAGTATGCTGTGTTTGTGTGTGTAGACGCCAGACCAGACCAAACCGCCAACACGCAGCAGATAAACTACACACACTACATACTACTGATGTGTGTATGTTTGTCGGTGAACGTGCGGAATATTTTCCCATTTCGTTCCCATGTCGTACGTATCTACTACTCCTAGTAGAAGTGAAACATGCGCTCGCCGTATATCTCTCTGGCTCGGCGGCGTGCGTGCGTGTGTGTAGTGAAGTTCGCGTACAAATTGGTTGCGCGCAACAAACTGCACGTGCCCTTAATCGTGCGGCGGCGGCGGCGGCGGACGACCGGGACCGGGTTGTTTACGAGCGCTCAAATATTGCCTTGCTCGTGTGTGTATGTGTGTGTTGCCCGGTCGTCGGAACATCGACCGACACGTCCACACAAAAACATGCGCTTAAGTTCCGACGACGACGACGACGACCCGACCAAAACCGGCAAGCGACGTGCAGCATAATTCGTGTGCCTGACTTGGATGATCGTCTTACACACACGCGCGCACGCCCGGTAAGTACGTGCACATGGGCACATACACACACTGTTTAACACACATACCACCATTTCGGATGATATGTTGTATCAAATATAAGCGAGCATGCACACAGCACAGAAGCGAGCATGTTTCGGTGATGGTAATTCGCAAAGGTGCTACATGCCTAATGGTTGTTATTTCCATGCACAATAACCCCGACACAACCCCCGACCCCGATCAACCCCGCACACACCGACACACACACACACACGTGTGGGTAATGATGTTGACGGTAATGGCAATTGCTTCATATACGCGCGATACGTGCTATGCTCGCTGGGCGCACTTGCGCCACCCGCTCACACAGTTTCAAAACGAACTTCACGAACACACACTCACTCGTACACACACACACAGGCTGCCACTGCCACCATAATCATAAACAATTATGATTCCTCCTGCCGCCGGCGGCGCATACTCATTTCGGCGGGGCTTTTGGGGGCGCTGCGTTCAGACTTGTAGGTAAAAGTTTAATGAATATATTTCGAAAATATCAGAGGGAGGTTTTCGAATGATTAATGATGCCTCAATAACTCTGTTTGGATGAATCTTCAACAAACAATGAATGTTGGTCAGATATCTGGGAATATTTTGTTAGTACGTTCTACTCCTGTATGTATGCTATAAGTCGAGATATATAAAATTATTTTCGTTGACAAATTCAGTTCCACATTTCATCCCAACACTTTTCCTCAACAGTCTGATTGCGGGGGCGGTTTTCCACCAACCGATGCCGCTGCCGCCACAACCGCCGCCGCCGCCGCCGCCGACGACGCAACGATGCGCGAGGGTGCATTTCAGCTTTGTGGAGAGCAATTAAAACTTTGGGCCGTGCGCGCGCGCGGTGAATGTGCATTTGAGCGTCCGCCCGCCGCTCGCCGTGTGTGTGTGTGTGTGCACGTGCCGTGAATCGGCAATGTGTGTGTGTGCGGGAGAATATTAAGTGTTAATAAATTCCGCCACTGGGCGGCGGCGAGAGCCCCGGTTCGGTTGGTCGGGTTTTCCCGATTACTGCTGCTGATGCTGCTGATGCTGCTGCTTTTGCGGCAGTTGCGGCAGCGAGAACTAAATAAAGCGCTTTGACGAAACTAATTCGACACTGCGCCGAGTGTGTGAGTGTGTGAGTGTGTGTGTGTGGTATTCCATTTCGACTGTATGTGCCGGTCCGGGCCGGATTTGGCAAGCACTCCGGGCTCATGTGTGAGTTTTCGGGGGGTGAGTATGTGTTTGTGTATAATTCGGCTTTTGACGTTGCCGCCGCCGCCGCCGTCTGCGGGTGCTTGCGAAAATGAGCTGTATACATTCTCGCAGTGGCAATGATGACGTTGCCGTCGTCGTTGGCGTCGCAATTCAGACCGTGTCGTTTTGTCCTCCAACCGTCGTCTATTATTTTGTGTCGACGACGACGACGACGTCGGCGACTGTGCTATTTGTTTCGGGGATCCTTAAGGGGTTTCTCGACGCCATACAATGTGTGTGCGAGTGTGCATGACACACACACACACACAGTTTCGCAGACGCGACAGAAAACAATCCAACACATACCGCATCGCATAGCATCGCACATCGCACACACACGCCAGAGAACCATTCGGTTCGGTGTAATCCCCCGAAAATCCTTGCGGCCTGTGCAAATCCTAGTTGCTTACACACACTCGCGCACACATCAGGCTCACACTCCTCGCGCCGCACATGTGTGTGTGTGTGATGTGTGCAGACAAACAATACGTGTTTGGGTGTGCAGTACGTGCGTGTATTATGTATAAATACACGCGCGCGACTCGGAGTCGGAGTCGACTCAACTCAACTCAACTCGAAACCGAGCCCCCTTTGCGTGGCGGCGCACTCCGCCATCCTTGGCGCTGCGCGCTGCGTGCATGCAAACAGACAGAAAATATCGGATTTGTGTACATACTCACATAAGCACGCAACGACGCAGAGATATACGCAAACATACACTTAAATTAAAGGCCGCCTGTGCGCACATGAGACGCCGAAATTATGTGGTGTGATATAGTGTGTTGCTGGGTTGGGCGATGGCTGATATGAGGCGAGACTATGCGAGATATTTTCGGAAAATCGCTGGAATAGTGGCAAGTTTTGTCTGTGCGAATAGGTCTTCTGGTGAGCGATTTATGCTTTTATGTTTTGGATTCGTCTAGTCATTCAAAGCATCTTAAAATTGCATCTTATGTTGGATATATCGTTACCCATGACAATCGCGAACCAATGAAAATGCTGAGTGACAACAGTAACAGTTCACCAAAAGTCCCACAACCTATCAGCCAGTGTGCGGTTCGGTGCGGTTGGTTGAACTGCGCAAGCTCTCTGGGTTTCGCAAGTTTTCGGTGTTGGTGAATATTTTTCTTGCACAAGTGTGTGCATGTGCGTGTGTGCGTGTTTGTCGACGTGTCAATGAACGCTTAACGGGTTTCACGATACGTTCGCCGCACACACGCACACACACACACACACTGGCGGCAGCAGCAGATTTGCCGAGCAGCGCCCGGACGAACGGACGGACAAACAACTGACGGACGGAGTCCGGAGCGGGGGCGACATCGGAGTGAAGAACCCCCGGTGAATGTGTCAATATTTGCGAGCGCATACACAGCATAGCTTACACACAGACACACACACGATGGCGACGTCGGTGGACGGATGGCTTGATGGGCGAGCTCATGTGTGCGTGTGTGTGCATGTCGACGGATTTATGTCTGTCTACTGCACGTTTCCATCTCCGCACCCCGCGCCCAGCCAAAAACCCGGCTCGAAGTCGTAGTTTGGACGTGTTGGTTGGTTTATGTTCACCAGTGTGTGAGTGTGTCTCTGCATGTGCACGACGACGAGGAAAAGATTTTGTTTACAACTTGAGCGGGCGGCGGCGGCGGCAGCGGCGGCGGCGCTGATTGAATCTGTCCGCGTTTCTCCATAAACTAAACTGCGCGTGTGAGCGCGCGTGCATGTCTGCTTGGAACATAGCAGCGTGCACACGCACAACACGAACGACGAGACGTGGACGACGAGATGGAAATGCATAAACTGCTCTGGCTCGGGCTCGGGCTGGCAGCCCGGTCGTGTCCGTGACTTGGATTCGAACCGGCAGATAGCCGCAAGAGCGTCCGCGTGCGGCGTCACGTCGCATCGGAGCGACGACGATGTTGTGTGTGCATGTGTATCGCTGCGCTTAGAGCATACTACGACTAGTAGGTAGTACATGCGATGCGCTCGCTCGCGTACATTCTATATAATTAAATATTCAAACCGCATAAATGGCGGCGACTCGCCGGGGCACCCCGAACGCCAAAACGCAATAGAGAGGGCGGCCGAGCCGAGCATAAACTTCGTGTGGAAGTGTGGACGGACTCTAGAGCAACAACGGCGACGACGACCGAATCAATATATACTATACAATATTGGGTTGATCAATTTGGTGCTGCTCGATGTTTGGCTGGAGAGCAATTTGTACACTTGAGCTGTTTTATGTTGCAAATTGATATGCGGATACACTTTATCCTGAAATACTGGAGAAGGATTCAATTCCATTGGATACGTCGTTCGTCGTTCCATCGAAAAATCTGAATTGTGGTACGATGTTAGTATCAGCTTCAGGAGTATCTACATACGAGGATGGGCTGACGGGGATCATTTCTAGAAGGGCCTAATACAGTTAAAACCGTAGTTAAGACCACAATTATATTTTGTCGATTGTGAGCAGAAAATTCGCCGACACGACGGCTTCTACACGCTGTCAAAACAAAATGACTAGTCCGATTCAGCTGAATTTTTTACAGTAGCCTTCTACAAGATTGTCTTTCTCGCGAAAAAAAGTATTCATAAAAAAATTTCGCCCTTCTCTCCTAGAATCGATCGCCGTCAGACCACCCTCGTATGCAAATATTCAAGCAGTTATTTCTCAATCGAGAGATTTTGCTTCAAGCATAGCTCTTAATGAGAACCCCTATTTATATATATACATATATTGTGCGCGCATGCGAGTCTGCGAGGCACGTCACACGAGAGTCAGTTAAACTTTACTGTTTGCCCGAGCGAGTCGAACGAGTGAGCAGATCCCTGCTCAGCACTCGCAGCCATGTCTGCACACAAACGCACACACACACACGTGTCTGCTGCTGCTGCTGCTGCTCCGAACAAACAACCCATAAATGTTTCATATCGCAAAATTATCCCGGGCGCCTCGCCGGGGCGGAAGTTGGTCCGCCAGCCCGAAACTCTCTGGCAGCGCGGAGGCGGCGTCGCCTGTCGACACACGCACGCACGCACGAACGAACGAACCATGCTCGACCGACAACTCAATTATAAATCTTCAATATACTAGCACCGACTACATCGCACACACTCGCGAATCAATTTCATAAATCGCTGACATTGTGTGTGTGCTGGCAAACAGTTTGGCGCTTTCGCGCGCGCGCGAGCGTTTTCCAGCGCGTTTTCCGGCACCGGAGCCGGCGGGCGGTCTTTATGAGTGTGCAGTGAAGCATAGAGCATAAAGCCTGCGCGCCTGTGCCGAGTCTCTCCCGGGGGCCGCCGCCCACACCCGCCACTCTCGGTTTCGTGTTCGCACGCACGCGCGCGAAAAGTCAAATACGAAACTTGAAATCATTAAAAAGTTGAATTATGATGTTTGATCTTTGTCGCGCGGCGCGCGCGTGCAACAGCAGCGGCTTTCAACAGTTTTGTGCGCGTGCGGCGTGCTGACGCTGCGTCGTCGGCCCGTCGGCCAAATGGGGAGGCCGCACACACACACACAGCCGAAGCCGGAGCCAAACCTAGCCTAGCGTTCGGGGCGGCGGCGACGACGACGACAGTCGAACAAACGACGACGCGACGCGACATTGCGCGAAAAGGGAAAATGTACTCGCCAATCGTGTGCGGCAAACGAACAAGTTTTGCGCAAGCTGGTGTGTGCGCGCGTGCAAAATAAATAAATCAAACCGCCCCCAACCCAGAGCCCCGTGTTCATTGAGTTGGCGGCGACGACAAACGCCGAAGCCAAAAATATGAAAGCGTATAAAGTAGCAGCAGCAGCAGCAGCAGCGGCAGCGGCAGTCAGCCAGCCGGCAAAACGGGTTTATTTCATGTAAATTTAATAGTAACCTATTTTGCAGCAGCATGTGCCACTGGCTGGCTGACTGCCGTTGCTGGGTATGTGCGCTTGATGGAGCCATCGGCTGGGGAGTTTCAATATTGCCGAACGTGTGTGTGTGTGTATTAAAACAGTTCGGGAAAAGACTGCGGAAAACGCCACACACACACGCGCAAAAGTTATGAAAGACCATAGAACCGGAGTTTGATTCTCTGCCTGGCGGCGCTGGTGGGCGCAAGTCTCCACGCGTTTTTTTTCTTCGCTCACATACACACACACACACACGTGCTGGACGGCTGCCGGATTGCTGTTTTTACACGAGCGCATTCGCTTGCTTGCTTGCGTGTGCACTTGAAGTTTACTTCAACGCTGCTGCTGCTGCTGCTGCTCAACTTTGCGGTAACTTTTTCGCACAGGCTCCGCCACGGTCGCCACCGCCGCCGCCGCCGAGTACACAGTTTTGTTTGCGGCGGCGGCGGCCTGGAGGACGAGTTTCTGTATGTTTGCGGGTGTATCTGTATGTGTGTGTGGACGACGACGATTTATCGCCCGTCCGTTTCGGGCAAGTTTTTAATGGCTCCGGCGCGACCGGCGCACCGACGCAGAAGCCGCCAATGCGACGCGTGCGCGTGTGTGTGAGTCTGACTGACTGGCGGTCTTGGCTGAGGGCGCCCGTCCAGCGTAGCCGGAGCCGTAGCCGTTGCAGACAGGTGCGAAAGACGAAAGAGTCTGCGATGCGAGGCTCGGACGTCGACCGCAGCCATCGCAGCGTCATCGCGCACAAATGGACATCATCCACATATTTATGTAGAGTAGATGCTCCTTCAAAAAAGGGTACTAACCAAATTTCAGAATCGACAAAAAATGTAGATGGAATAGTCAGAATACACTGAATTGAACAGATGCATTTGTGCATTGCAAAAATCATAATAACTTCCGAAGATTGATAGGTACACAAATAAAATGTTCTACGAATTTTAAGAACGATGAATGACGTATTCAACAAAATTTGTTTGCACAAGGTATGTTCAATATTGTGTTACACAGGCTCTCTAGAAAAAGTGTCCGATTAAGAGGCACACTTTTTGAAACGACGTAAGAACAAGCCTTCGGTTTTTCGTTCCTAGCATAGTACCGTTCGTTTACACATAACAACTTTGTATTGACCAACTGTGGGGAGGAAAATGGAGAAACTAAAATGATTTTAGATTTTGAAAATCGTACGGAAACTACCCCATCAACGGCCGTTTTACGAAGTGTCCGACTAAAGGGGCATCTACTCTTCATCGTCTGTGCGCTCGGTTTATTTGTTTCACGCTCCACGCTCCTCTCGTAAACGGCGACGACCGAGCACAAACCGTCAGGCGAACAAAAGTTAATTCACCCGCCGCCGGCGGATGCTGACGAGCAGAGCCGCCGCTGCTCGACGCTCGGCAAAAGTGAGTGAAAATAGACTTGACAAACAAGATAAGATAAATGTTTGCACGCGCGCGCGCGAGCGCTGATGAAGAGGAGGACATTTTTGGCAGCGAACTGCGTCGTGTCCGGTGACCGGTGAACTTGGTCGTTGTCTGTGTATGTTGAATGTGTTGATTGCGAGGTGTTGAGGTGTTGATGTGCGGTCACACTCACACAGCCAAACAGCAGCGTCAACGAGGAGCAATTATATATTTATGTTGGATTCCTTTCGGGTCGTTTTGTACGCTTGCGTGTTCTAAATTGCTGGCGCTGGTGGCGAATCGGAGCGTCGAGCATGCGACCCACAAACTCAGTCGAGCGCCGCAGCAATTCGATCAAGGTATCACGGCACTGCACGGTTTTGTGGCATTAGATTTGTGTGTTCGGAAAATAATGCAGCATAACCAGCATACTAGCGCGCGTGTGATTAGCATAACCGCGCGCGCGCGTTATCCGTTCAAATCAATAATATTACATGCTTGTGCGTGCGTGGATTTGTATGCACGCACGCTCGCACGCACTCGTGCGTTTTATGCCCCAGAGAGCCCGCCGCCAGAGTGCCGTGAAACACAATTAATTTTATCGGACGCCAGGCCAGGCCAGGCCGGACGGCTGAGTGCGCGCCCCGATAGCGATCGGCAAATTTACATGTGTGTGGCGCGCGCTCGCTCGTCTGCAGGTGATGTGTGTAAAATGTGTACAATGCTCGCGCGCGCGCACTCGAAATGTTTTATGTGTGTGCGCTTTGGTTGGCGCTGTGTACCGACTATTACACACTAGTAAACACACACACATGCACATGCACATGCACACACGAACGCCCCGGCTAGCATGACACATTATGCGTCAGAGTTATAGTCGCGTAGTTGCAGCAGCAGCAGCAGCAGTGCAGTGCATCAAGTGCATATTTTATGTAGTATGCGAGCGCGCACATGCTAAGCGAAATTGATGTTTACAAAATCCCCCCGCCGCCGCCGCCGCCGCGCACGAAGGGACGTTGCATAATAACACACGAACACGAAAATATAGAAAAACAACGCACCGCACAATGCACTTTTGTGTAACACACGCACGCACGCGAGTATATTGATTTTGTAATTAAATCCAAGTACATGCGCATGGCGTGAAAAATGCGCCTGCATAATTGCGTAAAAAACGCACCATTGGTCCGGTCTCTCTGGCCATAAATAATGCACACTATGAAGGCGTCTCACTCGGCGCGCAGATATCAGAACTGGTATGTATGTTGGTGTATTGTGGCGGGTTTTGCACTAACATAACCTTAATCACAGGCAGGGTATTGACACTCAGACACTCGCGCGAAATCGACGACGGCTTTGGTCGGGACACTCACCTGAGTTGCATCCGAGTACGGAGTGACGGAGTCCTCTTTGACCAGCTGCGAGCCGAAGACGACGGACGCAGAAGGTTGCTCTTGAAGCTGTTGAAGCTGCTGCTGCTGTTGAATCTGCTGCTGTTGCTGCTGCTGCTGCAGTTGCATCTCCTGCTCCTGCTCCTGCTGCATCAGCTCCAGCTCCATGTCGAGCAGCATATGGTTATCCAGATCCATGCTGACGACAATGCCGCCGCTGCCATCGTTCACCACGATTCCGCCCTCGCCGCCATCGTCCACGATGTCCAGCTCCGGGTCCATGGGAAACTCCATTTTCATCTGGATCTCCAGCTGGTGCTGCTCAAAGTCGACAACGCTGCCCGACGCAGAGGACGACATTGTGCGGGTGCCGGGGGTGTGAAGTGAGTGGAGGCGCGGAACTGTCTTGATTCGTTAGTCCGCCGGCGGAGCAAAACGCAGACGGCCAACCGAAACTTAAAAAAACAAACGTAAACACGCGCGCCTGTCCGGTCGAACGATCGCGCAGGCGCTCTCTGGATCGATCTGGAGATGATCTTTGACGGCGCGCTACGGCAGCGAGTAATTGTGCTCGAATCTATGTCATATTCTGTCAGGCCAGTATTCACTCGGCAACTTCGACAACTTTGCCGCAACAGAAAAACTGCGCACAGTGGCGTAGAATCGCCGAACAAAATTAGACACAACTCATCGGCGGCGACTCGGCGGGGGGACTCGGTGGCGCCGATGTGGGAAATTTTGGCCGAAATTTCCCTGCCCGTCGTTGGCGCTTTGACGCAGTGTTGTTTCGCGATTTGTTTTTCGTCGTCGTTCGATGTGTGCTCGCGAAACGTGTCGGAAAGTATTGAACAGAAAAATGTGTCTGTGCGCGCCTGCAGCCCGCGTGTGTGTGGAGTATGTGATGTGTTTGCCCGTGCTGTCGACGAGATAGACTCACTGCACTCACAGCACTGCACTGCACTCGCGCGATTCGTCGACGTCAACACGGCGAAACGGCGAAATAAATGTGCATTCGCACACACACACACACTCGTGTTGAAGTAACTCCGCCGCACGTGTTTCAGCTGTTTCAGAGCTCGCGGCGCCCGTATATTATTATGTTGGGCGTGTGTGTGTGTGTGTGGGAGGTGTATGTTGTTTACTGCGAATTATTGCAACGTGTGAGCGCTCGCAGTAACATGTGTGTGTGTGTGTGCAGAGTGTGAATCGAGCGATTCAATTTTCGACTCGTGCACACGGCCAAAAGACACGCCAAAACGAACCAAACAGACACACACGGCAGGCACACTCGCAGTCGGAAATAATTTCCCAACTGCCAAACAACACACAGTAAATGCACTTATTCGTGGGTGGGTTGGTGCGTGTGATCGAAATATTCCATGGGGATGCGCACTTTGGACAGCGATGCGGACCAAAATTGTTCAGTCAATTTTCAGTCCACGAAGATGTGATGAAGTGTCAGCCGGATCGCGGAAAAACTGCGGCTGCTTCCAAACTAATCCGAACCGAACGCGCGCGATGTGTGTTTGAGTGTGGGGATTTCGGAGCAGCCGTGCGCGATTGCGTTGAGTTTGTATGTTTATTTATTTACACTGCTGCGTTTCGATTGCAACTGCTGTGTGAGAGATTGCGGCGCGCGATGCGAATTTGTGTATTGAATGCGATGGGTGTGTGTGTGTGTTTTGAAAACACGGCTAGTCGACGCGAAGTTCAGAGACGAACTGAACGACGGCCGTTCGCTGCGTAGCGGTTCGGCTGAAATGCACAGCGCGCGCGCAAGCGAACGCGTGCGCGGCGCGACGAGCGCGATGAGCGCGTTGAGCGCAGAAGCGTTCGAATGTGGTGGTGTTTGGTGTGCAGCAGCGAACCCCCGAACGCCCAAGCTCGCGCACTCGCGCATTCAACAACCCGCTCTCTCTCACACGAACGAACGCCAGAAAGCTTGTGCGCGGCCGTGGCCGTTCGAGTGCAGTGTGCCGAGTTGCGCGAGAGTGTAAACATGTGTTGCACGCGCGTGCACCAATATTGGTGTGATTTGGTCGGGGTGTTTGAGTGTGTGTGTGTTGCACACATGCACTTTCGTCGCTGCGGCGGCGGCCGTGTATTGGTGGAGAATATGAAAGCTTGTTACTGACTGGCTGGCTGCGTTGTTTATGCGTGCACGTTACCAATATTGGTCTGTATTTCGACAATTTTTAAACGATTTCGTCAATCAGCCCCATTGTTTGGTTAGTGATAGCGATTGATTTGGAACTAATTATATCTGTTGTTATGTGTTATTTACACAGAGTACTGCATCTGCAGTTGGCTCGTTGGCTCG
>JANTBZ010052342.1:0-10188 GCA_024741255.1 Exechia fusca | reverse complement strand
TTAATTAATGATACTTTTCATACGTTTGTCAACATGCCCTTCACACAAAAAACCCATCGAACAAGGCCTTGAAGCTTGGATGGTCGAAAATAGCATATTCAATAAAGTTGCTTCTGCTATATAGACATTTATTGATAAAATAAAATCGATTTGAGAGGACCTATACAAACGTAGTTGACCAATAAATATGAGGGACTTCCGGGAGCAATCTCTTCATTTTGATATGGTTGACAGAGATGTGTAGCAAACGATGGTCACACATTTCAATATGATATCTCGCATATTTTTCCTTAAATCGCGCGTTGATTGTTATTGAAAATATCCCCAGTTCTAAGGTTGTAGAACTGGTATGTGTGAGCGAAATAATGTGCTGTGGTGAGTAGAGGTTCGAGTTGGGTGGGGGTGGTTGCGTTGTTCGGTGTTCGATAGCCCGCCATATGTGTGCAGAAGTCGGTCGCACTGCAATTACATTATTATACGACTATGGCGAGTGTATGAGTGTGTCTGTGTGTAAACTATGCCGAGTGTGTGTGTACCTGTGCGCACTCGACCACAGTCGGCATTTGTGCGTGAACAATTCGGCGCATTGTCTGTCCTGTGTGCGCACGTAGTATTCAAATGTGTGTGGAAAAGTGGCACATGTTTGCGTTCGACTCGAGGCGACCGCGCGCGGGAAAATTAGTGCGCGCCCAACTGCTGGACATGCGCGCGTGCATACTTTGCGTAATTAGATGTTTGGTAATGTATGGTGGTGGTGGCACAAACTCGAGCCCAGGTATACGCATTATACAGGACGAGCGGGTGTCACCCGCTCATGTGGGAGATTCGGCACACGCAGATAAAACACCGAACACATGCGGACTCAGCAAATCCATCAATAATATCGGACACGTGTGAACAGGGTGGTCGGATAGAAAATATGTGTCTGTTTCTAAATACTTGAAAATGCTGGCACCTAGACACTTGTTCACGAATAATTATGTCACATGAAGATGGATCTATAGATCGTGTGCATTGTCTGATAATAACTGCGCTCCGCGCTCCCCATTGATAATATAATAATATATGAAAGTCAAAAGGGTGCAGGTCTGAACTTAACATCGTGAAAGATTCGAGTCCCCAGCCAAGCAAAGAAATCGTTATATTTAACACTTCTTTTCGATCGACAGTTCGATCGATTTGTAAAACACATCCCTTCGGACCCAGTTTTCTATTCCCGCTAATACAATTTCTCGACACAAATAACGACATGCTCTACATAATAGTGTAATTGCTACTAATAATTCGTAAACTTGAAACAGTTGCTGTATTTTGTCTCACCTTTCCAATGATGTCTTAACATGTCTACACATAACATCAGCACATAACATCAACAGCATAAATTCAATGAATTTCAAAATAATCGAACTGTGATATTCGATCACCCTCCAGTTCACGAAGTAAGGGGGTTGCGATTGACACACAAATACGCACCACGCGCAACGATGTGTCCTTCATAACTGATTCAATGCGGCGTACGCGCGAACATTTCGGCGCGGTCATCGAACGCGCACCACCTCGCATTGTGGTGGACAATTCACACACACACACAAATAATAATATGCACACAAACACACACGCACCGCCGATTGTGTAGTAATGTTTGAGGCAGCAGGAGACAGCAGAACACATGTGCTGAGCAAGTGCGTGTCGCTGCTCGTACGCATGTGTGACCGAGTTTGTGTGCGTATATGCGCGGTTCACGCTGCCTATCAATTATGCAGCACTATGCTACGACGCAAGGTACCACTTAGTGAAAATTGCGTCGCACAATCGCGAGCCCACGCGAGCCTGCGATGTTTTCGGCGTGTGTTTGCAGAGCCATCAACTCGCCCGCGTACTCGCGCTCACGCACTTTCGGTGCGATCTATTCGAGTCGCACGCAACAACGCAACTTTCGTGAGGACCCGCGCGCGCGCGCGCGAACACGTGCACCTGTTCGCCAGTCAGCCATCACGAAAGGAAATGGAAACTTTTCCCGCGCATCGCGCAAACGCAAACCTCAGCCCAATTCTCACGGTCGTCGTCGTCGACTGACGATGTCATTAAAGGACGATGTGGCGTGTATTGCGTCGTCGTCGTTATGCTAGAACCTCCTTCTCCTTCCCTGATTCAGCAGAGGTTCCATTGACAGCATTGCGCGGCAAGTGAACGGAATATGATCGAAATTGTGCGCTGTCCTACTTTCGAGCGCACGTGCGCATTTCCGTACGTGCGCTCGATCTCGCGCTCGAACCGACAGATGAGCAAATAAAATAAAGAGATGACCCAAATTTCGCGCTGCAGCAACAGCCGCCGCCACAGCAGTATACACTTGATCGTCATCGCGCCGCTGCTATTTGCTGTTCATTTCACAACGCTCAATTCCGCGCAGCAAACACACAACCGTCAATTATTCTCCAACAGAAAAAAGCGAACTCGAGCCCGCGCCGAGTTCGACCCGACCCATGTTGACTGGCAATTAACTGCAATAGACAATCTAAGCGCTTGCTCGCTCGTTGGTCGCTTCCATTCGTTCCAACTCTCTTTTGTGCATGTCCGCGTGTGCATGCGTGTGTGTGCGCGCAAAGGGGGCCTCAATTAACGCCTGCGTCGCATGCGGCTGCTGCGCATGTGCACAAAACCGGCTCTGGAAACTGCGCACACATAGGCACATAGGCAATGCAGAAAGGGCATTGACACGAGCGCCGGCTTACACGCAGGCAAATAGCAAAGCAGCAGCAGCAGCAGCAGCAGCAGCTTCGAACGCATGCACCGAAATACCCAAAGTTCGGAATAGACGCACGCACACACGCACGCATATTTACGCCGGTCGTCGCTCGCGATGCGCGATCGTTGTTATTTACAAACAACCCACACGCACGACGACGACGATCCAATCTACAGAAGAAAGTGTACGTGCGTGCATGTGGTTTTTTATGCACACAACAACGCACGCACAATGACGGAGATGATGATGACGTTGATGAACATGGGATTGTTCAGCTGGTTGGACGCAGAGCAAACGGGTTGCCTACGCGTTTTTTTTGTCTCTCCATCGGTCTCTCGAGAGTTGCGATTGGGGCTTGGTGAATAATATTCGAATGTTTGTAATTCGAACCGACTTGCATTGGCGTCCGCACAAATGGAACGAGCACATTTCATGTTACCACACACACACCAGCGCACAAGCGCACGCGAAATTGATCGTGTCAACATTGTGTGGTAACTTACTAAGCTGACAATGTAATTATGAAAGCTCACTGTATGCACGTTCATACACACACACATTATAAGTGCGATATAAACCTGCAATTGCCACGTGTCACCACCACCACCACCGACGTCGACAACCGACAACGTGTCGTGTGCAGACAGTTTGTCTGCGTGCACACTGGCCCATTGTGACCATCTATTATGCACTCACACCCGAGCGCCGCCGCTGCCGTCGCCGACGTCGTCGGAAATTGCACGGAAAATGCACAACAACCTCGCTGTGGTCATTTTTCGCCGGTTTATACGTTTAAATTGAAACAAAAAAAACACCGTGTCACGGACTTCGTAACATGCCATTACTATAATGAAATGCTGTGTGCAACGACACGAGCGCGCACAATAGCGAAAATAGTGTACGAAATTGGATTTTCCCTGAACAGACGGATCGCTTTTTTCCTATCGACTAGAACCCGAACGCCCTGGCCGAATGCGGATTCGCGTGTCGCGTGTCGTCGCCGTCGCCGCCAAGCGCTCCGATTTATAATTCCCAATTGAATGGACGCGATGCGCGCGTGCTTGCACATTTGGGCGTAATGTGGCACAATGTTGCTGCATGTTGCATCACACACACATACTAAAATAATGTAATGTAATGTGGTATAGCAGCGACCAGAGAGCCCGCATAAAATTGCTGCCGTTTCGCGCGCGCACGCTCGAGCGCATGCGAGTGCGCCAAAGGGGCTATCAAATTCCATCAATGCTTAAGTGCTGCTGCCGCGTCCGAACCCCGCCTGGAATAGCGTGCAGCTCGCTGGAAATTTGCGTGTTTTCGTGTGCCACTTCGGCGGAAAATGCAATTTCCCAAGCCCGTTCATAATTGATGGCGACCAGCGGGTTTCCGCCCTGCGAGCCATCAGGGCCAACGCGCAAATGCTCAGTCCGGCGATTGCATAATTTCGGCCGTTTCGTGTGACATGCGCGCTGCCGCTGCCGTCGCTGCCGTCGAAATCAAAAGTTCCGCTTCACACACATGTCATCGTCATCCTTGATTTCGATCCTTTCAACGGTCGACAAAAAAACAGGAAACCCACTACTACACAAATACACAAGTGCAAACCCTTCTTCGACTTTCGCCGCTCACATCGCACGCAGTCATCTACTAGTTCCCCTGGCACCACACACACACACACACATTCAGCCGAAAAAGCGAAAGGGTGCGATCTCGCACCCACGAACAAATAAACATGGAAAACCGCACTCGCTCAACGCACAAAATGCGCGTCCTCGCCGTCGTCGTATGTGATTTCCGGGTTCTGATAAATATAATTAGTGCATGCATTCGGCGTTAGAACGCACGAAGCAGAATGAACATGAAAAAACGCCAGCACATTGATGGAAAACGAATGTGTTTATTACCGGCGACCATTTGTGCGTTGACGATCCGACGAAGACGATGGGAAAACGGCACAGGTGCTCGCTCGGCCGATGCGACTTGCGCCGAACACATGTTTATGATCGCGCTCATCGTAATGTCGTTTTCGACGGCTGCGGTGCCGAGATTCGTCTTCTAATTGGGTCGAAACCGGTCGGAATCCAACGAAATGCTGGCGTGCGTGAGTGTAGTGATGGGAAAGGGGATTCGAATGCATGCATGATGTTCTTTTGCATATTTGGGTTCGTGTCCCAAACGCAAACTGATCGATGGTTTGGTGATGTGTGTGCATGCTTAACCGAATATTCTATCTGCGATATTCAAATCAGTGTATTCACACACTCATCCTAATCAAATATGCGATCGCATCGCATCGCTCAATAAACTGATTGGAAAACCGCAAACAATCCCTTTGGCACTGCAAACACTCCACCACACCATTGTGCAGCGATTTCAATGATAATAAAAGAATCAATCGGCAAAAACCCGCATCCCCTCGCATCCTTGCTCGCTCACTCGCGTCGCGCACACCTTCGCAATAATATGCATGCGTGTATAGTATAATTTTCGGGATGATATGCACGCACGTCGTTGCACGAATGAGGTCGTGTGACAAACAAACAATGCGATCGCGCAAACACTGCACGCCGTAATGTGTGCAGAGCTGCACACAATCAAACCGCATCGCATTCATGTCATGATTTTATTATGATTATTTTCACTGCGCCGAAAATTGCGTGGGAACGACGCTTGCGACGCTTGTGTGTTGACTGCGTGCATAATGTGCTCGTGAGTGAATGCCGATGCAACCCTTCTACCCGACACCGATCTGCGCACATGTTCACTGCATGTCATCACGCGCGCGCGAACGAACGCAAGAGCATCGTGGGGATGATGATGATGGGTATGCTGTACGCATATGCTCAAAGTCGCACAGATATTATTGCGTAACGTCTTTTCAGCGTGGCGCATGGTGTTTTTTATGTTTCGCGTTGTGTGTTCGTGTGTTCGTCGTATCCGTTTTTTCTTCACTGCTGCATTTTCGTCGTAGACACACACACAACGAGTAGATTAACCCCTTTGTTCGTGTGTGTGTGTCGGATCGAATTGCACTCGAGTGCGGATTGTGTGGGTAAAAGTTAAGTCAGTCGATCTACGCCGTTCTTCGGTGCGCATCATCGATAATTGCGATTCTATGGTTCGAACGAGTTTCACAATTCAAGTCAATTTGCTGCGACGAGTTTAGCGAACAATCGAACAATCAATTGCCACAGTATCCAAGAATCGTGGGAGTTTGTTCCTAGTCGTCGCGTGATGTTCAACGCAACAGTCGCAACACCGACAACAATTTTCATGTTGATCAGCGCGCGCGCACACGCACAAGTCTCATCTTTCAATGTACACAGCGCGCATGGCAGATAGATTGTATGTGTATGTACAAAGGCGTCTATGTTAGTATAGTGGAGAATATGCTCAGCAGCAAACTCGAAATGCATGCGCTTATGTGGCGACGAACGCAGCGAGCATAAGGTCAGACACCTCTGCCGATGCTGCTGCGACGATAATAATCATGCATGCATCGCGCTGGTATGCGTGCTTGCACCGACTTCGAAAAGTCGTCGTCTTCGTACGACCACGCGTTGTTGAATGTATTTTTGAACACATATGCATTCGACGCGGCGCATTCACGACATCGCACCCAACAGTGTGTGTGCTATGCGCGCGCGTGCATATTCGTTAAAACCCTTCTCGCTTTCCGCCGCCGATGAAAAACACAAACATTGGCCATTGCAGTCGCGAGCCTAAACACACCACCGAACCAACCGTCGTAAGACGCGAAGAACCACACGCACGTGATGCGACGAGATCACACCGCCCGTATTAGCAACGATCATCGTCGCGCGTTCGTTCGTTCGCTCAACAAGAACTGGTTGTGAATTCGTCTGTTCGGTTCCCCACTGCGCAGAGCGGGCTGGATGCAAACATCGGGCTCAAGAGTCCCGATTCCACGAACGGGGCTCGGCCGCGGCGCAAGCATGCGCATAAAATATACATAAATACTAATGTACATACAAACACACACATAGCATTCTCTCGTTGCAGTGTGTGTTCCAATTATGCACGGGTGGATGTGTGTGCATACACAGTTTCGAATCGTGGAGGATTAGCAGCCGGCCCATCGACCACCACTGACCATCAGCGTGATGACGAATTGGCTTATTGGTTATTGTGGAGAGCTGAACGCGCAATTAACGGGTGGTGTGAGTCACATGCGCAGAACATAATCTTGGAAAAGTGTCGTATTTCACCAACAGTGAGAGAGTTATGTGTGCGTGTGCGTGTATGTGTGCGAGTGCATGATATTCGATGCCAAGCCGTCATGCGAAGTTGTTTCATGCTGTGTGCGCTGAGTGTTATTGATATTTTTGTTGGCCAGTTTGAAAGCGTGTTTTTGCTCGATTACACACACGTCGTAGAATGGCGTGCAGAACAGCACTCAAACAATTGTTGCAAGCACGTGCAAGCGTGCACCGCTCACAATGAAAGTCTTATCGGCATACCGAGGAAAGCAGCAGGCGAGCGAAAAATGCGAAAAATGCAGAGTCGGGTTTTGCGAGGCCACCGAGTGCTCGTTATGGGAAATTGGAAAATTGAATTATGCGGGACCGAACATTGAACTCACACAAGCACGCACACACAGATGAAGCGGGATAGATAATAAACACCAAGCGGCAATTTGTATAAATAAACCTCTAATGGATTTAATAGAACCGCACCGATGCATCGCCGAGCTCACAGTATTATTATTGCTGTGATGCATATGCTGCGTTGATGATGGTTCATTCATGACTTTGAATTGGCTTACGAGCCGAGGGTGGTTTCGAGTGCACAGCGCGCACACACACACATAAGCGCTTACACACAAACACGCTCACACTCGTACGCATTGTTGCGTTTCCGCATGCCAACACGCCCCTGCGTGCGACTGCAATGAGAGACTATTTATGTTGCAATTAAATGATTGTTCAAACGGACACATACAAACAGCGGAGAATGTTCACGCGATTATAAAGGGTCTTTGCATGAGTGCCGAAACCGAAGAGATACATCAAATCAACTGCAAGCCGAATGCACGGAATATAGTAATGCGGCACGCGTGAGAATTAAATTGACGTTAATTTCTATTATCGCAATACTGGTACGGATCACCACATCGCATGTGAATTCGCATTATTTATTGGGGCAGAATAGGAATAATCGAGAGCGCTTAAAGCAGCAAAAGTAGATAGTGGGAACAATCAAATAATGTTAAAGTGCATTATAGTGCATATAGAGTCACGACAGTTGTGAAATACGACAAGCATAAACTATGATTATAATGAGCACTCACTATAGTGACAATACGCTTTCCATTGTAACTGGCCGGTGATATTCGTAAGGTTTATGATGCACAACAGTACATTGAAATGTGCTCCAGAAATTGATAAATCCAGTTATTATATTGCTTCATTTATGTGAACCGATGTCTTTGTGTCATAGGACAACATGTTAGCTATCTAGGCAAATTTTCAATTTTGAATACGACCCGAAATATAATGTTCAAACCATGTACTGAAATAGTTTTGTTTTACGTGTAGTGCGTATACTTGTGATAATTACAAAAATACAATGATTTGTTGAATGAAGATTATTCTAACATATAAGGAACAAATACCTGTGCAAAAACGCTCTAAAAAGACCACTTTGTTCGCATGTAGAGCCATTATTGCACTGATATAACAAACAATTATTTTTTTCAAATGGTGAATTTAATGTGTTCAATTCCATATTATACACACGTTGCTCTAGAAAACTCCAAAACGGGAAAGAAGACGATTTAATGGTTTAAATTCAAAATGTCGGGTCGTATAACGTCGATTCCTTAGCTCGTGAAGAATAGGTCTAATATTGTTAAAATGCAACAATCAACGACAGCATTTGCCGTAAAAACGATTGTCTTGTTTCCTATTTATTCAAAATAATAATGGAAATAGAAAAAAACATATTACATGCTTATTTGCTTACCATTTGATACATGTTATCAACTCCTATCGATATTTTACCAACAAAATACCATCATCTCAAAACACCGCCTGCATCACATTCACCCGCCCATCCGTGCCCATCACCGCCAGCACATCCGTCGTATTTGCCGCCGACGGCCTTACCGCTCCCAGAGCCCTCCCATCGCCCAGCACCCGGAATTGCCGGCCCAGCGGCAGCGCAGCGGCCACAAAGAACGGCCGGAACCACGTCACTCCCGTGTACTTGAACACGACAAACGGCCGCACCGGACTCTCCGTCAGCACGTACAGCACCAACTCCCCACTCGTCGCCACCGTGCGAATCTCCACCTGGATGGGCACCTCAACGGCGACCGTTTGCACCAGCTGCCAGCTGCTGGTCTGCTCGGCTGGCGCGGCGGCCGAAGCATTTGCAGCCGCTTGCGTTGATTCCGCCCTCTGCCACACGTCCACCGATCCGTGATGCGTGGCGTTCTTCTCGAACGCCGCACAAGCGGCCAGCCACATTCGGCCGCGGTGCTCGCACATCGACAGCATGCGCGTCAGATGGACGGGCTGCAGCCGTTGCACCAGCTCGAACTGCACTCGATCGGCGTCTGCAGTGACGAGGCGCCGCCAAATGCCGATGGCACCCGACTGATCGAGGACCACCAGTTCGGCGGTGCTCTGCGCGAACAGTGCCTGAACGATTGCCACTCCGGAACCTGACGTCGAAAACGTATAACCAATTGTAGGACGAATTTTGAAACGAGAAATTATAATAAAAATATTTGGGATATTTAAACAACATCCCAACGAAAACTGTTCAGGTCTACGATTGAATTGAGAACAGGACAAACCGTCAAATGTTTGATATTTTAGTCAAACGGGCAAATCCAGAGAAACGGCAGAGCAGAGCAATTTTACGCGATTTAACGTCCATTTACCACTGACGTTTCTCTCGGTTAGGAGGATTGAAGAACACATTTTCTCAATATGACTGCTTGAGTAAAAGTCTCCAGCGTCAACCGATCATTTTGATCGCGCCACGATCCATTTTTGCCAGCGCACATTTAAAAAATATGATTTTCGATCGATCGTTAGAATTCATATATTAGGTTGTTGAATAATAGAAAGACAAATTGTCCGATTATATTGATATTGTGTGCGAATGGGTCGATGGTGCAAAAACATAGTTGGACTTGCATACATATTCTTAAATATTAGGCGGAGAAAAACATTCACATCAAAAATGTTATACTTGAATCGGATCACAGCGCGAAGATTTGCGATTTGCAAGAAATTTTCAGAAATAAGACTGTATCGAGTTCGTTTCGAAGCCTTTTATTTTGTCAATAGCTAGATATTTTAAAAGGTATAAAACGGATGGAAATTTAATTTTTTGTTCCGATTCATTACATGCAAGGTGACCAGAAATAACCCGGGCAACATTTGGGGCAGCCTGCCATGGTGGTTACT
>JANTBZ010052331.1:0-10189 GCA_024741255.1 Exechia fusca | reverse complement strand
TTGGTCCTTGTGCAATTGTACTAGTCGAGACTAGCTGTACATCGTCGGCATATAAATGACATGTGCTATTATGAGCGCACGGCGGAAGATCATTAATGTAAAGAGAAAACATCAGTGGTCCAAGTACAGATCCTTGTGGAACTCCTTTAGTTAACAGCGCTTTGTTCGATATATCATCAGACTGTACAACAAATTGCAATCTACTTGTGAGATATGTTCTGAAGAGATTAATAGCATTTGTTGATAGTTTGAAGTCAGTAATAAGCTTTTTGAGCAGTATATTATGATTTACATTGTCGAATGCTTTAGAGAAGTCTAAAAGAACTAGAATCCCTATTCCCTTTTTGTCCAAGCGTTGTCTTAGTGTTTCAGTAATGTCCAAGAGGGGCGTTGTCGTACTTCGCTTAGATCTGAAGCCCGATTGCCAGTTTGTCAATAGCTGTTTGTTATCTAGATGACTTTGTAGCTGATTGGCAACGATGCGTTCGAATCCTTTGGACAAATAAGATAATATGCTGATCGGCCTAAAATCACCTGGCCCTGTCGGACTGGCAATCTTAGGGATCGGTATTACCTTAGCTGTCTTCCAGAGTGACGGAAATTTCGAACTGGTTAAAATTGTGTTGAAGATGTGAGTAATGTAGTAGGCTAGGTATGGGAGAATCATCTTCACAAATTTAGGAGGGATATTATCATTCCCAATTGCATTCGATTTTATGTCGGTCAAAGCTTTAACAACTGTTTCGACATTCACATTGCTCAAAGAGAAAGATTCCTCGTCATATTGCGCGTTATCTAGTTCGATATTTTGGCCAGCGATATTATTACTGCTAGTAAAATGATCGTTAAGGTTCTCAGAGCGGACTGATCTAACGTTTTTTGGAATGTGTTTGTAGCCGAGTTCTTTGATATTTTTCCAAAGTGCTTTACTGCCAAGATTCGGTGAGAATTGAACGCTATAGTGATCCTGTAACAGTCTTGTTTCAATATTACTAGCTTCCGTCCTTAGTGACTTGAAGAGATCCCAGTCTTCCGGTCTACCAAGTCGTCGCCAGCGTTTATGGACTTTGTCCCTTCTATATAAAATCCTGTTAAGATCTCTATTGCGCACTTGAAAAGGCTTTTTCTCTTTAATTTCTCTTAGTGGTATGTGGTTTTCGAATAAGTGAAGCACTAGTGAATTGAAAAGTTGTAGCTGATCGTCTGGCTCAGTTAGTAAAAAAATATCATCCCACGGAAGTGTGTAAAAATCTGCAGCAAGGTTAGCCTCTACGAACTGATTATAGTCTCTGAAGTATGACTTAGTTTTTAAGACCTCGGTTATTCTGAAGTCAAACGACATAACTATGAGGTCATGGTGGGATATTCCTGGTAGATCCAACTGATCATTCATGTTAACTCTGTCAGGGCAATTGCATATGAGCAAATCAATGCAGGATGGCACCGAATTCGGTTTAAAGTGCGTTGGTTGACTATTTATTATGATGGACCCTGACTGAGTCAGTAGTTCAGAGAAGTCATGAACATTCTGCGATTCAATCATAGTATTGAGATTGAAGTCACCACATATAATGAGATCAGTAGTTACCGAGGAGTTCAACACAGCAAGTAGCTTAGCAAAATTGTTAGGGACATCTGGTGGTTTGTAGACACAACCAACTCTAACAGTTTCACTATTGCTGGAGACGTCCACAAATAGATATTCAAGTTGGTCGTTTTTGATCGACGCGTATTTCCTTACGTAACTTAAGTCATTTCGGATATACATGGCGACACCACCACCACGTATTTTGTCCGTTCTGTCGCGGTCGTTTCTGATCAAGTTGAAGGAATCTATTTCTACCATTTTGTCCGTGTGGGTATGATTCAACCACGTTTCCGAAACACATATAATGTGAATGTTCGAATTTTTGAACAACTCACGTATGTATGTCATTTTCGGAAATATACTACATGAGTTCATATGGCAAACATTGAGGCTATTTGATTTATTAAGCAGCATTGACCGTAGCACAACATTCCCGATGTTATTGGTTTTATGCATGTGCCGGTTTGCTTGTTGCTAGACTGCTGTTATCTATGCCGGAGACTGTGTTTGTTGAGTTGTTGTTATAAGAATTGTTGTTGTAGACATTGTTGTTGGAATTGTATTTTCGTTCAATAGTTTATTGAATACAGCAAGTTGATGGCAGAGCGTTATAAAAGGCACTCTTATTTCGTCGAAAATATATGGTCTTATTAAGCTTTTGATGGCCGGTCTTGGTGTTAGTTTTGGGTTTTGGTTTTTGTTGCGCCCAGTACTGTCATAGACATATGTACTGTATAGGAATATTTACACATAGCAACACCCGCAAATCCAGCCAGCTGAAGTATCCATTTTTCAATATGCATTGACAAATAAGAGACTCCAGCTAACTAACTTCACGAATGCTGCCCCGCGTTAACTCCCTATTAGGCTAAGTAGGTAGATAATATGACTTGGCTGCGAGTAATGCTACTTTGTAGCACCTCGAGATATCGTAGGATTAACAATATTGACCGTATTGAAAAATACAGTCAATTTAGGGTTAACTGATATCTTTGATATTATAGCATTAACACAATATTGTCCGCATTGAAAAATGCAGTCAATTAAGGGTTAACTAATATCTGGTTAGTAGCGTTAGAGATAACTGATATATGATATTCCGTTTTGTCCGTATTAATAAATACAGTCAATTTAGCGTTAACTGATATCTCATTAGTAGTGTTAGGGTTAACAAAATTGACTGATATTTTATTAGTAATTTTAGGGTTAATTGATACCGGACATTCGAGAGTTAATAATATTGTTCGTTATATGTTAGGTAGTTGGCATCACTGCCTCGTGCTACGAATGACAGGACCACAACAGGGAGCAAAACATATGATCGAGCATATGATCACTCCGAGAGGATCTCATGTAAACAAGAGAAAAACAACACAACAGCTACGAGGAAATAAACGCCAGCGCCCACAACAACAAAACCAGTCTTACAACCCGGCGAGCGAAAACCGGCGCCCACGGCCGAACAAGGGCGCCCCGAGAACCACAACGACGTCGAGACGTCGGCAGCCGTCCACTGAGACGCCCCGAGAAGGCCGAGGGAGACGCCGATCCTGCATGACGACACAACAGGCAGCAGATGGGGAGCTCAGCAGCGGCACGTCATCTTCAATGTGCAGAAAACTGAAACAGTTCTTGCTATAGCTAATATTTTGTACAATATCGAAGACCGAGAAATGAGGATCACGAGTTAATACCTCGTTCATGTTTGATTATAATCGGATAAAATTATCCGAATGACTTGAGTCCAAAGAACAGCATATCTAGATCTGTTTGACGAAACCGTGAGCACGTATCCAATCCAGAACTAATTTGATGAATTTTGTGTTGATGTATACAGTAAATATGTAACGAAAATTATTATCGAACGGATGACGGTTTCCACATCATCAGGATTATTGAAAGTCAAGCAAAGTTGTAACTCGATGAAAATGCCATTCTTACATTTTATCATGAGTTCACTATTCAGTTGTTTCGAGATTCGGAAAGAACCATCGACGAAATTGTTATTATTTTTAATTAATTGAGAACACAGCTAACTAAAACTGAGATTGTTTTCATATGTTCGATTCAGTTAAGTGAAGTATATTCAGTTCAACAAGTACTTCTTTACTTCTTGTGGCTTGCTTTCTACGCTAATGGTAATATTTTAATTTTCTTGCACTTCTATCATATCAATTGGTTTTCCAACATGTCACTCGATCCAGATATACCTGACACAATCACAATCCTGACGATCCTGAACATTTGAATAGGGTTTGTAGCGGACACAAAGAATTATGTAGCGGACAAAAGGATATATTCATATGGCTCGGTCGCTGCGCGATAGCAGCTCAAGTGGCACATTCCTACAGAAAAAATGGAATCGTTGCAGGCGTCACACGACAAGTCGGACTGTGAAGAGAATCATGAATGCGGAGCAACGATACATTATGGAATATTTTGAAAACATTGGGTCCCAAAGTCCCAGAAAGGACTTACAGTTGGAATGGATCGGAACGGATTGATCAACCTGACTGTTTGCGAATTCAGCTTGAACTCCAGGATCTAGGGATTATTAAGTGTGAAGTACGTATAGCGATGAACCATCTCGAATCAATCGAAATCCAAATGTTGACCGGTCTAACATTCGATTAAAAAATGTTTCATGTTGGATATAAATATATAAACCGATAGTTTAGTTATAGTCCTGCAATCAAACGGTGAACATGATACAAAAAAAAATAAACGCAGAGAAACCATTAATAAAATCCCTACGTACGTACAGACGCCTGGTTTCACACTACCAGGACCAGAAATAGGTCCAGGTCGCTGTCCGTCGAGATCGTCCGCCGCGGCCCAATTGAGCTGGAGAAATCATGGGATTCGGAAATCTAGAGATTTGACGAGTATAAAGAGTTGCTGACGAAACCTGGCGACAACATCGAAATCGGGAAAACGTTGCTCGAATATCGTTAGGAATCGGATTGATCGGACAACGGATTGATATGCAATTGATTTTCAGTAGTGGCTTGTGCCTCAGATCCCAGATGAAGTATTGCCAAGTAAATATATGGCAGAATCAATGGCATCATTATATAATACACATTTGCAGTAGTTACAAAGTGAATGTGAAAAGTAGAAATATAGACTGAACTCCCGTAGTCATGGGAGTCTCTTAGAAGTGGCAGGAATCGAACGGGTAAAGGTGAACGATTGTGATGACTCAGTGTGTGGCAAAATATATAGAATATATTCGATATGTCGCAATGTTGCAGGTGTTGAGTTGTAATGCAAGCGCATGGTTGGGACCGCTTACCTTGAAGACTCGCTGCAGATTCGAATTGATCTGACCATGATACGCTGCCCACCGCCAGCCAGCCATTGAGCCCGGAAAATACTTGGACCACCCGACGCATGGACCATCATCAGTTCACAACACAAATATATGTTTGCAACACTATGTGAGAAATAATATAACGAAATACATGTAGACAGAAATAATACCCGAGCATGAACATGTTCTACGACAGAAGTTGATGAGATTGTGCAATCATCCGCGTGTTACAATGTGAAGGTAATTCCTAAACGGATCCTTAACACATCATGGCCATAAGTAGGAAAATGCGTGTATATGTCAATTGCGGAAGGGGGAACATGTATATATGTTGTGTCTAAATTAGGACAAGGCAATTGAGTATACATTGCAATAATCCGAAGGGTGATCAGCAAGTCTTTCAATGCTATGCAGCTTGAGTCATAATATAGTAAGCATAAATGAAGCGCCAGCAGGTCGTTCATTGTTTATTGAAACACTTGGCCTTCGGCCGCTGTTTCGATTGTCTAGGTCAGTTCATGCAGCGGCTTGTGCGTCGTGTATAAATACGAGAGAATCATTCGGGGGCTTGGTCGGTCTTAGTCACGTCGTGCAGTTGAGCAGTCAGCGCAGAGCCAGCTTCGGGGCTAAATAAGCGTCGGTCCAGAGTCTTACATCTGCAGCAACGGGTTCAATATTGTAAAAGTGTCAAGAAAATTGTAAAGTGTATACGCGTGTTTGGTGCAATCGATGCAGAGTGTGTGAATGTACAGAAATACAAGAGTTAGTGTAAACTCAAACCCAAACCAACCAACCTGTGTCAGTGAAGTCATTGAAGTCATGGAACTTCCTGAGGTGTGCGCACGGAGTGTTCTGGTGCCACGTTTTCGCAATCGTGTTGCTAGTGGCCAACCCGTTCGCGGGCTATTGCAATGTATGATGATGACTGTGGGGTGACTGTGCACACTCAAAGCAGCACTAAAGTGCCACGGAGAACTCGACTGGGTCGACGCCTTACCGTCAGTGCTCCTCGGAATGCGAACTAGCATTAAAGAGGACATTGGTTTCTCACCAGCTGAACTAACGTACGGAACCACGCTGTTCCTACCTGGCGAATTCGTCAACTCAACAGAATTCACGGTGAAACCAACGCCTGAGTATGTAGACAAAATGCGTCAAATAAACCAGACATTGTCACCTGTTGCATCAAGCAACAGATCAAACAAGACTGTGTTCGTGCACTCGGAACTACCGACTTGTACACATGGCTTCGTGCGAACCGACAAGGTCGTACCGCCGCTCACTCCACCGCATTCGGGACCACACCGAGTAGAGACAAGGACTGACAAAACCTTCACGGTCGATGTGAACGGCAAACTAAAAACGATTTCAATTGATCGTCTAAAGCCGGCATTCACTGACACTGTCAGCGAAAGAAAACTAGTGCCAATTGAACCGACTGAGACTAAGGATACTCAAACCAGGTCGGGACGACTAGTTAAGCCACCGGTTCGGTTCTTGACTGATTACTTAACAAAAACCAAATTCATTACTTGCACTTGCCCTAACACGCAGCGATCTAATCCAGCAAGTGACGGTCACGTTTTGGCGTCTGTTTTTGCATTACCAACTAAGTTGGATTTCATTCAAATTCAGGATTTCAAACCACTGTCATACATTATTCTAATTTTTTCATCTCAAACTTGAGTCCCGTGGACCGTTTTTGTGGTCGCGTCTCATGAATCCGTCGCCTGGAGGTCGAAGTACTCCGGCGACAGAGAGTAATCGACGACACTGTGATGTCCCAACATCACATGTTGTATTTTTGTCTATAAAGCGTTAATTTAATAAATGGAAAGTAAATGCAATATCATGAACTAGTTGAAGAATGTAAGCAATAAAATGCAACTAACGAAACGATGAGGTCGCTAACGGTCAATGTAAAATAAAAAAATAAACATGATTAATTACGGTAAGTAAAATCTCCAATTCAGTGACAGAAATTTGAGTAGAATCGGCTGTCTTACATCTCGCCGTCACAGTTCGTGTCTCGGGATATCCGTCTTGTGTTGTGTCAGCAATTGTGCGATCGAGGAATATTCAGTCCGACGCAAACCTTTGAATAATAAAGACAAACTTGCGGATGTACTCACAAGTGGTGACCCCAATCGATTGATAAGTACACTAGGTACAATAAGTGCACGATTGTGCCAATAGCAATAAACAATTGTACTAAGGGTGCATATTTCGCGCGGCCAATATAAAAAAAACACGTTCAAACACGCGTTTGAATCCAGCAGTCTAACATAAGGAATGTTGTTTTTTCCTTCGGTGCTGCGGAGATCGTGGTTATAATGGTACAAGATAGGGAACTGCATGTGATAATTATTTGATAGAAATAAACGCCCATAGTACTAGCAAAATACAGTCAAACCGGATAGTCATACAGGTAATGCAGATTCAGAAAGATTGAATAGCACCATCGGCGAAATTCTGAGAATTTTTAATCTTGAGAATACAGACTCAATTAAGGACCAAATGGAAGACGCAATAAACACATACAATAATCGAAATCACAGCACGATAAAAACAAAACCGAATAACCCCGAAAACGATAGTACTATTACCGAAACAATTCATGATAACCTTTCACAAGCTCAGACGAAACGTCTAGAAAAACATATCAAAAGTAGGGAAATATATAACTAACTATTGATTAATCGAGTCGAATCCAATATTGGCTATGTTATAATTCAATCGAATCAAATTGACACATCAACTATGTTCAACTACTCCTTACATATTATTGAATTAGCAGATTCGGAAAACGTAATAATAAGCGCTTCGGAAAATCTTGCAATCAAACTCTGTACTTTCTGAACGATTGAAATGTGTTATCCCTATTTTTGTTGATATATTATATTTAAATTTCATTCAAGTCGGCTCAACTAGGCTTGTCGGATTTCGTACAAGAAGAAGAGACTGCGGACAATTGAAATATATTGAGAAAATACGCCCACATAATTGGAAGTATACCAAGATGTTATAAGCCCACCAGAAGCTTGTACCGTCGGATTGGATTGATTTTAATTTATATTGCTAAGTTGCTTGTACCTCAGATCCAAAACGGGCTGGGTCGAGTAGTTCAACGTGAATATAAAGTAGAATACGCGAGAAACGAGCTTAAATAAAGGCAATGTGCTCACCGGAAATGGTATAAATACCGAAGCATAAATGTTCGATTACTGTATCGATCTCAAACTACGGAAAAACAACGACTGTTGACTTTGCAAAAATAACGAAATGAATATAAAACTGTGTGATCGTTGGGAGATTGTTAGATATGCTATATTGGTAATTTGAAGGAACAATCACGTCTTACAATTGAAGAATAAAGGGCGAGTTTGCGAATACAACTTGAACTCCAGGATTAGTACAATCATCAGTGAGGACGAATGTGGGCCGAATCAATCGAAATCCAGCAGCCAATGTTGGCGATTATGTATTGGCCGATAAACAGTAGCAAATTATGTTCATAGCATGTCGATGTTAACATTGCGGTAATTCCTGTTGCCAGAATTAGGGAATATGAAATAAAATAGATTATTATGAGAAAAAAAGTGTTTAGAGTATTTTAAGAGTATTAGAACTTTTTAGGATTATGAAATAAAAAAAATTGAAGAAAAAAACTTAATGTTGTCTTCGAAATGGGTTTTTTATCATTCCAGTTTTTCTTCAAGTGGCTGAGCAAGTGGTTCACAAATTTCGGCTGATACATCGAATATTTCTCCTCACATTGAAATTTACAGACTATTCATCAGAAATGCGGAATCGAGCACGAACATCGAAAACGGTTAAATACGGCAGCAGAACTACAATCGGGGCTCAGTCTAGAAACGTCAGTACGAACGCTGCCCAAATTATTACATGCGCGCAAAAGTCCAAGCAGAGTCGAATCGGAATAACATTGATAGTAATTTGACAGACTTGAGTAAAATTGTGATTGACGCAGAATCATCGAATCAAAGAATCATCGCCAACGTATTGTATCGTAACGGAATGAGAATGCACGTGTTAGGGAAATAGTCAGTGCCATACTTTATACACAAACACGACATCAGAGTGAGTGCGAATGAACGATAAATAATTACCGGAATATATATATATGAGTGCGGGCGAGCATTCAACGTTGCATCCGGCCCACGTGTAGTGTATATATTATATTTGGAGTGGTTCTGGCTTTCGTTTAGAATTTATCGGAACATCCGTAACAAAGCGATACTACGAAACTTTCATTGGCTGTATTCAAGTGCTCGCATGCGGTGTAGTGTTATACATTGACCAAGAAACACTTTTTCCGTAAAATGTTAACCATTGTCCGAAACTAATTGACGTGCAATATTATACGGACAAAAAATATTTTCAAATAATGATCGTACAACCGTGTTCGCTTGTTGATATGACATTGCTACTAATTCCACAAATCTGCTAAGATCATCCATCATGCTCGAAATATATTTATTCCCATTGTCGCTAACATTTAAACATCACAAAATCCACATGATTCTCTTTCTAGCATTTTTTTTTGCTTTCTTTTCAGATTCAAGATGGATACGTTCCAGTTGTCATTCTCTGGATGTAAATTAATGGATGTTTTTTTATAAATTGCTCAAACTTCGGACACTTGTCAAGAATACCACATTGAAGAGAAAATTTAACACTGAACCAAATATGTCGCGTCGAAACTAAATATTCGATACGATAGAGATGGTAAGAACATTCCAGCGGGTTTGAAAAGGTTTCATATTCACATTATGTACAGTGAGAAGCCGAAAATGTTTTCTTGATAAAATTGCATCGAACATCGAGTTTCCACTTGGCTCGTTGAGTTCCGGAATCTAGCGTCAGGCGAAGAAATAAAAGACTTTTAATCAATCTTTCTCATCATCTCTAGGTGAGACAAACTCACAAACCACAAAATCATCAAATCAACTGACTTTAAATGCGTTCGAGATCTAGAAATGTGATTACAGGCACAGATTCGTCTAAACATGTTCGGTTTTGCAGTGAATGCCGTTGAAGTTATTCGTTAACTCTATCGACAACAAAAACTCTGAACTTCATATTCTCGGTCCTGGGTGAATTTGTTGATAAATAACAACTAACTTACATAATGAGTGAAGATGTGTGCTATAGAGTGTCATGTGTTGAACAGGTTGATCGTTCTGTATTGTGTAATATTTTCGAACTATTGTCTAGTTTATGTATCATCTTATTTTCTTTTTTTCTCTCCTATTTTTCTTTCTTTT
>JANTBZ010052320.1:0-10192 GCA_024741255.1 Exechia fusca | reverse complement strand
ATTTTTTGTGATTTTTTTTGCATATTTTTTGCATGTATAAACACTGTTTTTCATGTTCTCTCCCGATTAACTCGTAAATTGGGATCAATAGACATAAAGTATCTGAGAATGAAAAAAGGTTATTCAATTGTCTTTCTTTGATATGATGCAGTTTTGTGTTTTCGTCCCAACCCCAAATATTGCCAATTATTCATAACAACTACACGAAAAACTTCAAAAAATCACATCAAAAAACTAATCCAAGGAAATCAAAATTATTATGATGTACGTTTTTAGAAGCACAAAACACATAACAAATTTCATATTTGAAGCGAGTATTTTTTGGTTCTGTAGGATTAGGATAAACATGAAAAATAGGGTTTTCCCTAACTTCCGCCGGGCATTGTTTATCACGAACAAACAAAACTGTGATAATAAATTTATTTGTTTCCTCTTTTATTTTATTTGTCAGACAGCCCCGCCTACCCTAATCGCAAGTTCACTGGAAGTGGCTTATATCACTTCGGTGTAACTCGAGCTTTAAGCAATCTGAAATTGAACCGAGTGGCCGATCACTAAGTATGTTTATGTCTACTTCGAATTATTCCATGATTTATGGGCAAACTCGTTAAAATCGAATATTGTAGCAAATTTTGGACGAGGAAAAACTCGAATTGATTAATCGAAAATCGTAACAACATATTGCGTTCATTGGCCCCATAATTTCAATAATAAGAATACCGTGTAATTACTCTCAAAAACGTTATCATATCAATGAGATACCACAATGCAAATATACTTGATTTTCTTGTAGGACCGTCGTTCATGTGTTATTTCGATGCCACGTAATCGTACCAAGTGTTAATGGTCCGAGTTGTAGATATCTACATGCTCTACACTAGCACCCCTGATTTCGCGCTCGAAGCTCGAGTTCCATGCGCACAAGCGCGCACAGTGCGCAGCTGCGAATAATTTGCTAGTGGCGGCGGCGGCGCGGCGGTTCGGCGATTCGGTTTCAGTTGGTTCGTTGAAATCGTTGCGTTCGGGCGTGTTTTGTTTGCTTCTCGCTATTCGCGCTGGGTAAGGGTCGAGTGCTGCGCGTGCGCACCATATATTCCAAGAGTTGCTGGCGTACAACGCATACAAACGTGTGGTGGTGGTAGATGTATATCGTGTAATATCGTGAGTCTCGCGGTCAATCAGTGCGCGCAACCAACCGTCGAGTCCGACCAGCACGACCAAAGGCGGCGCATCGGCGGCGGCTTCGCATGTTAATGGACTTTAATAGAGATGATCTAGTTTAGCAGCGAACGAACGTCCATATTGCTGTAGCTGCGAAACTGCTGCAAAATAAAAACAAAACACCACCACATCTACTGTGCACATTCTGGCACAAAATCTGGGCCAGAAACAAAACAGAACGGCGTCGTCGTCACAACACAGTGCACTCAGTTCGCTGCTTCGCTCTTCGCAAAAGGGGTCTGCGGAACGCGCGTGCGTGACCCCTAGCTCTGCGCTAATAAACCCTAGCCGCCAGCGGACAAAAACTGTGCGCATGCCAAAGGCTCGCGCTCTGTTGCTTCGTCGTCGCGCGTATTATTTTACGTCGTTTGAATGCAATTGATTTATCGCAAACTGTTGATAAATTAGGTCTACGACGACGGTCGCCAACGCGTCGCGGTTCACATAGACGACTCCGAAAATCCAGCAGTGCGACGAGTAAAATCAATATCGCACCACACACACATACACTCGCGCGTACACGGATTTCAAGGATACGGAACTTGCAACCCCGTTCCGACACACACACACACGAGCGCGCACTCGCACTGACACAAACATTTCATATGCTGGCTCGGTCGTTGTTGGGTGGTGCACGCACATACTAGACACAGCATACAACCGCATACAGTGCATACAGCATACACACAGATATTACGCCACATCGAATAACATAAGGAGGAGCGGATTACCAACATCATCGCATTGGCAGATTGTCGTCGATTACTTCGTCGTCGTCGTCGTCATCATTCTTCGAACGGAATATTATTGATTGCAGTGAAGTAAACGAAACGTAAGTTGAACACGCACACATTTATGTTGTGTATTTATTCGCCAGTTAGGACCGATTATACCGAATTAAAAAAATCAACATCTACTAAGAGCGTCTCAGCGCTATGCAAATATTTTATAATGATTTAGAACTTCTGTCATCATGTGCTGCTGCTTGTTGCGTGAATATATCTTCATATGCCAAATGGCCGCACCATTATTAATCTGTTCGTCAATTTTGCCAATTGCGATGACCTTGTCGTGTACGTACGTGTACATGTATAAAATATATACCTTTCACGCCTGTATCAAATGATGTGATAATACATAGAATGTACACATTTCATAGCTGTGAGACACCATCGGCGTATTTTTCATTCAATTTGTGAGTGCCGTTTATTTATTTACATTGCGCGGCGTTGTTCGTTAGCTCTTCACATGCGTGTTGGATACATTTCAAAGTGTGTCTCGATGTCTCACTTGGCCTCTTTTTTCGGGGCGTAACCTGTCAATAGCAAAAGTCGTAAAAAACAGCGGTTTTTTGCCAGCACAGAATATACGCACCTTGATGCGAAGCTATGTTGTAGCATAGTTTCGCCGATCGATTCTATGTGAATTGCAAACCGAGCGGAGAGGGGTTGGTTGGCCGTGTGTGTATATGTTTGCTTGACTGACCAGCAGCAATTCCAGCAGCGTCGTCCCGAGGGCAATATTCTGGATCTAATTGAGAGGACATTACGAGCACACGCGCGTATCAAATAATACTCGCATATGACGTAAACCGAGCATTTAGAACATATAGAATAATGTTCTATGCGCTATGCTTCATGCTGCTTATGATGTCAGCAACACGACGAGACGCACGGCGAAACACTCGTCGCTCTGGCATCATCATGATTGTCGTCAAATGCAAAAGAATGCGTGACAAAAAAACGCGCAGACTATGGACTTTGGGTAAGCGCGCGCGCGCGCCACCACTTGGCGCAAACTTTGTGTGTCTGAGTGTGTGTGTGTGTTTGCGTACGTTTATGTTGCATATGCGCGCGTACATGTGTGGGGCTGGTGTTTGGGATCGTTGTTGACGCGCGCGCGAGCTGCTGCTGGTTGTTGTTAGAGCTCTTAGTTTATTCCTTTTTGCACACACACACACACACACTCACACACGAGGCAAGAAGATGATGTCATCAGAGCGCTTGGCAGTTGCTGGTGAGAAGTCCGGAGTATTTTATAGTGCATCTCTTGGTTGACACGTTTTCGCAGAAGTAGGATTTGAAGTAGGATTTTTGTTCACTGGAAAATTGTCTATGCTTGGTGCAGACAATTAACCACGTTCACTGCACTACTGCACTGCATTGTCTAAGGTATACATGTTTTTTGAACCGTTGTTGAACGTTCAACGAACAAATCATCAACTCCGCAAGTAGTTCAGCGCCGCGCCGCGTAATTGAAATTGTTTGGACGTGTGTCGCTCGCAAAATAAACTACCAACTATATAAACACTCGTCGCGAGTCGCGAGCGTGTGTTGAAAATTATGCAAATGCCGTTTCGCGTCGGGTCGCGTCGCTTTACGAAGCCTGGAATTGCAGCAGTGCATGTGCATATGGAATGCGATTGCATGCGGAGCACACAGAGAGAGAAGAAAAAAACGAACACCGCAAAACAAATGGTTCATTTTCACAGTCACAGTCACTTGACACGCGCTGTGAGCTCGTCGCTCATCGTTGATACGACTCTACTTGAAATGATCCGACCAGCGCGGCGCCGCTGCGCAACACACCGAAGGTCAGCAAGAATAAATTCAACATCATCAGCGCCGCTTGATGATGGTTCGAGCGCGCATCGTGCGCCAATTTCTATATGCTTATGTATAAACAGCAGCATGTTGATAGAATGTGTGCACCATCACCATCTTGTGCTGGAAATACTAATCGTATAACGTATAATAACCTAATCCTACCTCTATCGCCATCGAAGGTTCGCTACAACGAAGCAGAAGAATTAGCGTAGATAACGTGATTTTGAATGTGTGCTCGTCTGATGTGATACGTGATATATACACAATCAAAATATAGATAGAGGTGTTTACATTAATGCAAATGGCATGTGATCTATTCAACGCAGAGCACTCGTTTTTTGCCAATCCCAGCGAAACCAGATTATTCTAACATTCATCCTATTTAACATACACATGCTGCTCACATGCGCGCACACACGTCGTCGTCGTATCAAGATCGTTAATATATTCGAGTTTTGTGATTATATATTCCAATGCCAGAGAGCTATTTGCGTCAGATTCGTCAAAGCAAGTGTTCGTCGCGTTTATCGCCCGATTCTCGTAAATGTTTGCCGAATTGGGCGAATGTGTTAATCGACATCGTAGAACAATAACTGACTAACGACTGCTGGAGATTAATAGGTCGTAATTAAATTCGGAGGCTATACATTTGGATGTGTTGCATATTTAAACAAACATACTTCGTCTGAGGTCATGTTCTTCAGATGCAACTGTCATCACAGCGGAACATTAGATCATTTTGAATACACTGCTACTGTCTACTGTGTATCTATCTAGAACCATATAAAGGCAACATCGATCAGACATGACAAGCTAAGTCTGTTGTCCTTGTGTCACTTGATAGATAAATAGATAAATATTGAATAATCATAATATCAACAGCTATCCTAAATTATATGATTTTAAACATACACAGTGGCGGATCAATACATATTTATTTCGAGATTTCTTCAGAGCATTCGAGATGAAAATTGATCAAGTTGATCTAGCCGCAATATGATTTGTTGAATTTATGACCGAACATTCTAGTGATGCGTTCGATTTTTTGTATTCTAACAACATGTCTTATGATCAAGTTGTAGAATTGAAAATATTATCTGATCAACAAAATCCAATGACTGGAGAACGAATCAACTTTCAATGAACCATCCAATCGATTGAACGATTAATCACGTCTCGTATTTAAATATTTTACTACGGCGTATTTGATGTAGTTTTCACAGTAGAATTCAGTGAAATAAGACATAAAGGATGTGGGACCCGGTAATTTAGAAACAAACCATTATTAGTGAAGATGAAGTGTTGTTTGCTACGTTCTACCTGCATCTGGTCAGTTCTGAATATAACTAATTGATGCAGTGGACATAAATTCAAATATTCGAACAATTTAATTGTAGCTTCGTAGAATGAGGTGCAATATCAATATACAAATTTAGATGACAGAAAGCATTGTCCATCATTTTCATCACTATAAAATGTCGTTTTTTGATGAATAAAATACCCTAAAATAGCGTTGGAATTGTTCGTACAAAAATAGCATACTAAATTGCCAACGTCGAGCGTCTAATATCGTACAAAACGCACAGCGGTCACGTTTCTCGCTGGCAAAGCAATCAACTTCAATTCAGAGATCATATTTCCATTCGATGGCAAAGAGATTATGTAGAGCGTGGCGCACGCGCACGCGAGTCGCGTTGATTGCCGCCTGCCCGGCCCGGTGGTGAATGCACTTGATCGCGCGTAATGCAGTTGCGTCATTTCAACTCATTACTCACAGACCTCAGCGCGTAAATTATGTTGGATGGATGCGGGGTGGAGGATGTGTGCGATGATGATGACCTATTCAAAACGGGTTGAAGCAACTATGAAATGACCATCATCATGCTAATGCGGGTCCGATTCTTCGCTCATGAAAAACGCATAAAATATAATGTTTCTTCAATTCACTGTGACACAAACGAGAATGGTTCAATATCGTGTTCAAAGCAGCTCGCGGAAATGACATTTACCATTTACCCTTGCTACTTGTTGCTACACACTACACACATCATAATGTTGCGATCGCATTCCGGCATCGGCATGGCCAGCAGCAGCTGTGTGAGAAATGTTGTGCTGTGCAATTACATCACGACTGCACTTAGGAAAGTGTGGAGCCGGAACCACGTACGATGGACCACCACTGGAAGTCTTTACAGACTACGTATACAAAGTGTGGCCTAAACATTCGGATATATGATGTTTCCTTATAAAAAATGATTTACATTGCGAAAACAAACAATTGTGAAATAATGTTCTTTTATGAATTGTTCGATAGACCATCAAAAGCATATTCACTCAAAAATTATTAAAACTGTTTGAATAAATGTATCTTTATTCAATCGACAGTGACCGCCGGACATGTCCAAAGCGTCACGATTTATTTTAGCTATCGTTGCTATAATTAAGCACTCATTAAAAACATTTTTTTTAGATTTCGAACGTGACTGGATCCATTTCATCAACGCTAGACAAAACAGTTTTTAAAATTATATGTGATTTTTGAGCAATAACCAAAAACTAATATAGAGATCAAATATACACCGAAATTCGTCGATTGAATTTCCCTCGCCTGCGGTAAGAAAATATTACAAGTATTCTCAAACACGTTTTTACACGGCCAATTTCGTATTTGAAAACAAATATGATTATATGTGCGTTGCTGGGAGCCCAGCGCAAGCATTTTCTACATACACAACTTTGCGATTATACTCTGCATGTAGATCCGGCGATATGGCTGTATCGAGAACATTTAAATAAGGAACAATTTTTTAGCTATCCGTAATGCTAATCGCGACCATTCTATGTGGTATAGAACGGCAAAAATCATAACTGAATCGAGTCTGGATTTTGAGGCCATACCCTGTATCTGTATATGCTGGATGTAATTGAGAGTGACTCTCGCTTGCTTGCTTTGCATTTCGTTCAAGAGACTGCCTTCGCATACCGCTGCGCACATGAACTCGCCACAATAATGCAGCTGCACACAGACACAGACTACACTACTAGGTGTACACATCAATTAGAGTCTAATTGAACGGAATTGCATCTGATATTATATGCGCGCTACTGTGCAATATGCATGAGACAGAGACAGAGCAGAGGCCTATAATTTGGTCACAACTTCTCATGCTGTTCCCGCTTTCAAGATTAGATGGTTGTGAAGTGGTATTGAGGATAATTAAGCATACTATGCATGATTCGTATTCGTGCATGCAAATATTTGATTTCATCACTGAGAGTTTTGCTGTAAGCTGTGAAAAATGTTAATTGATGGCTGAATTGAAAATGGGAATAGACGAATAGACGATATTATTTTGCTTGAATGAAATATTCGATTTGAAGAATAGCATAGTCTTCAAGATAGTGAAGAGCAAAAAATGATGACAATCACGACAACATAATTGAATATTATTTCACATGTACGTGTTCTGCAAAAACCAACGTGCTGGAACGGCGATCGCTCTACCCTACAATTTCAATTTCAGTCTACCTCATAATAGTACGTGCATTTTTGCACAGCCTTTCGCGATATGGTCTGGTACCTTTATACAGAATATGGTGTGAGTGCACTCACCTCATCATGCGAATGCGTCGGTATGAACAGATATAATATCTTTACGCATTGTGCTTCCATGCAGAATGTGCAGACACTCGGATACGATATATTGAAATAACAAAAACCTATCAGCAGGATGCGATGATGGTCGGATCAAATATTAACACACCTGGCGAGAAGCAATTGAAGTCCACGCACTTCCACACTACAGCCTATACAAACACATTCTATTGTATTGTACCACATAATGGTAGACACCACGAAATTCTATGCTGTGCTGTGGTTGTAGGGTGTCAGACCATATAGCACGCGTTCGCGCGTGTTTGTTTAGTCGGCTGTAATGGCTGATGCTTGTGGACAGATTTATTTATGCGTCTGTCCATTGATCGTTGACCCCACCACCATGACCTATGCTCTGGTTGCGGTCTGGTCGACGATCGGAGTGATGGATGATCGGCGAACATTTTGATGTAACAATTAGTCTACGATTTAACGGTTTCGTGTGATTTATAAAGCCAAAGTACGAGATTCGCATTGAAGTTAACCTCCTCCTTCTGGTCATCCTACAGAACATTTGTAACCACGATTATGCTTCACGTTACCAAACGATTAAAATGAACCTTACTTTTTATCCCGTTTTTTCCCCTTTTTGCCCATCTTTGGACGGCACTTTTTTCATCTATTTTCTCTTTTTTTAGACCCGTTTTTCGCCTTTTCCCCTTATTTTCCCTATTTTTAGACCCTTTTTCGCCCTTTTAGGCCCTTTTAAGGCCCTTTAAAAAATCTGAAAGTTTTCATCAAATTGCATGCTAGTAAATGGAAAATTGTTTGTAAAAAATCGCAAATACGTTCGTACAAAAATATCTCAAAACATTTTTGCACATTTTTCTGAAAATGATTTAAAAAATGTAATGCGTAACAGCCTCATCTAAGCAAATAATGTGCTTAGTACGATAATTGTAAGAAGAACCATCTTCACGACGTCATTTCAACCATACTACGAAATATAATCGAGAAAATCATGGTTTTAGACCCTTTTTTTTAGACCCTTTTTCACTGTTTTTAGCCACTATTTTAGGGCCCTAAAACGTACTTTTTTAGGCCCTTAAAAATCACTTTTTGCATTTTCAACACGTTTCCGTGCGATTAAAATGAAACTTACTTTTAATTCCATTTTTCCCTTTTTTGGTCCAATTTCCCCTTTTTTAGGCACTTTAAAAATCTTTTTTTTGCGAATCATCATCAAGAAATCACGGTTTTAGTCCCATTTTACTTGTTTTATTTTAGGGTCCTAAAACGTACTTTTAATGCTAAGTTCCGGGCCTTGCTTATTACTAAGGCCCGTAACTTACGGGTCTAAAAACAAGGATTTCTTGTATCTAAAAATCTTGATCTCAATGATATTTCTTTAAAAAAAAATCGTGAAAATAGTTCTTATTGCGGTTTAAACTATTTGAATAATTGTATATTTTCAGTAGAGTTTAATCAAATATTTTTTATAATGAAATCTACATTTTATACAGGATTTATCGTCTGAAAATTTGACTTCCCCATTTAACATCTTTGAGATGATTTATAAAGAACAAACAAATTTGCTAAAAGTCCTAAAATTGAGCCAAAACTGGCAAGAAGTCTAAAAATAATCAAAATAGGGTGTAACGACAAAAAAGTGCAAAAATCGACAATGGGATCATTCGAATCGTAGGACCACGTTCCGCATAATCGTGGTTACAAATAGTCCGTAGGATGAACGGAACATTCCTTAACTTGCTCTCATTTTGTCTTTGTATGTATCAACTACACATCCTAAGCAGCTTGACTTAGCACACTAATGTACATCTCCAATCAACGGAAAATGCCTGTACGCATTATATATTTAAATTCATTTTAATGTATTGTTATGCATATATGAAATATATCCGACGAAAAGATTGTTCATTAATTTCCCTCGAAGCGACAAAAACAGTAGAAAAACAGTTTTCTTGCTCTTCTAATACACGTTACACTCACGTTTTTTTTCGATCCCGTGTGATTCCGACTGCAGTTGAAAATCGGTGAAAAAGCAGGCATTTAATTCGGCATCGATGAGAAGCCTCTTGATTTCTCATGTTAAACCCTTGAAATGGACTACTTTCAAGGTTGTCAAACAAATATTGAAATAATTGTCATCCAATTTCCAGTATAGCGATGTTTATTCAATTTTCCAGGAGCAGTTGACAATGCCAATGAAAACGAACAAACTTGGAATATTTCAATTTTGTAGGTAGTTTTGGGGGTGTCTTCAACCGGTTGATTTATTCCACTTTTGTAAAATATCATTATTTTTTAAATGTTGTAAACTTTTTTATTATCAACAGAATCGAATTATTTTTTTCACCAGTAGTTAGCTATGTTTCTTGGCTTTAATAATATACACATGTTCCCATAAATATTATCTTGATCTAAAGTTATTGATGAAAAATTCAAACTGTGTCCACAACGGGTTAAACTACCCCTACATTAACACATTTGTCATAAATAAAACAAATAAACTCATTATTTTGGTTGGAACAATTGCAATTTCAAAATAAATATAAATTTGACAGTTTTGAAAATTTCAATCGCTATTCGTTGGAAATTCTAATTACAGGGTGACCCAATTGAACAGCATGGAAATTTGAGCAGCTGTAACTTTCAAACCAGTTGTCTGATGAAGCTCGAATTTTGCATTTGGACATTTCGTTTCTTTCGTAACATGCATATAAAATTGCACAAGCCTCACATCATAATG
>JANTBZ010052309.1:0-10192 GCA_024741255.1 Exechia fusca | reverse complement strand
ATTCCATACGATTTGACGTGTGGAACGTGTGGAACGTGTGACTTACTTCTACCACAAAAGTTACAGCGTTCACCTACTGATGTGAGAACCAGTTTTCCTAATTCAGATTTCAGATGAAACAAAATGCTGTGTTACTTGTAATTTAAAATAGATTCCGAGCTATAACTCTTACTGTGGACACAGTCAGAGCAATAAACACCAAAATTATATATTCATGTGCAATTAACGTGCAATTTAATTGCCGAACAGCTCGACGAACGCAGCGAGACTGTTCGCGCTGCTGGCATGGAACTTGCAATACGATTCGAAACAAATCTTCATTGTTGCACGGGGTGCTTCTGTTTGTCCGTCCGTGCCGTTGCCAACTTACCCAAACCGGTACGAACACACACACACACACACACGCCAATGCTCGCACGCACATGCGAGCCAGCGAAATACATGTGGAATATAATAATGTGCGTAATGTTTTACGTACTGCGCGCAAGCGTGCGTCGAAACGCCAACGTTTATTGCATCGTTCGGTAATTTATTGGTCATTCCCGAATAGGCGAGAAGAACGTTTCACACATATACATACAAATGGAGGCGCGCGTGCAGTCACGCAGGCGCAGGGCCAACATTTTAGATATTTCATGTGCACAAAACATACAGAACTATCTAAATACACATGCTAGTTGAATCAGTGTATTTCCTACCGAACAACTTTATTGTTTCGTGTGTATTTGTCTTCGAAATTATATGCCTTTATCGCTGTGGCTGTGTGTGTGTGCGTACGCGCATTCGATTCGTGTCTAGTTGGGCAGAGCGCAGAGTTGCACGAGTCGGCGGGCGGGTTTAATTACTCGGGTATGGCAAATGAGCACTGTTGCACGCCGTCTCGTGTTGATGCTGCTGACTGGCGCAAATTTATTCGCAATGAATTATATATTTCGAACAATTCCACATGTGTACATGTTAAGTAGTGTATATATAAGTACTACATCTGAATAAGTTTATTTAATTAAACACATTTGTGTGGGCATTTATCGAGTTGGTATCTGCCTGGCGTTGTGGGTTGGTATCGAGTGCGAGCAGCACTGGAAATAGGGTTTATCGCTTGCACTTGCGTGCTGTTAATGTGACCCAATTGTGTGCTGCGCGAAAGCTGTTGTACTTGGAATCAACCTGATTCGTACTTGAGTTGTTACATTCATGCATTTTCGACTTGTTCGACCCCGTCGAGTCGAGTGGAGTATAGCATTCATGAATGATATAATTAAACTCCATGTATAATTGACCACGCAGTAACTTTGTTACAGCCATGTGATTATAAAATATAGATTTAATTGTCCTAACATTAGAATAAATTATAATTCTTATTCGCTCGTACCTGTGCCGTACTGCTGTACTAACTCACACAAGTGTATGAACTAATTGCCAGTCTGTTCCGTCACTGCCGTCTTTATACCTTTAATTGCGATATAATAATATTAGCAATTGCATACATACTACTATATGCCTATGCCACTCGCAGCAGAACTGGTGATACGCTCCCCTGAACACCCAACCGCATTGCGAAGTCGGTGCTTTTTCTTCCATTTCGGATCATTCTAAATGCTGCATATTAGTGGCAATAAAACAATTGCGTGCATTCTCTGGCGGTCGCCTGCGATGCAGATTGCCGATTTCTGCGAAATCTAAACAGTGCATTGCGATTGCAATCGCCGCACTGTAACTGCGGCGTATGCATATGTTTCATCTAATTACATAATCCGACATCATATTTATACGAGCAAAAAAATGCTGCTCTCTGCATGCACAAACACTAGCGATGCAACAACTCATTTAAATAATATCGAAATGATATAATTCTCTCCGCATAGCATCTCGCTCGGCTGTGTGCAGCGTCAGCAGCGTCAAACCTAAACGCCGGTACGTGAGTGTGTCTGAGTGTGTGAGTGTGTGCCGGCATGTGTGTGTATAGATAATGCATAAATACATGTTTTCAACGGTATGTAGTATAATATAATGAAAGCACACGTGTGCGCTTGCGTAGCGCGTTACAAGCGCTAATTACACGCCACATTTTAACCGCGACGCTGGCTCACATTGGTGTGCGTGCGCTGAGTGCTCAATTTGTTCATTAACAGAATGCGCGAGTGTATTATGTATATGCGAACGCAAGTGTACAGAGATGGCTGTGAGTGTGTGTAAGTATGTGTGTTTACCTGCGGTTTGGATCACGTCGATTCGATACTCATGAATGGGAAAACCGCAACCGAATGCCGAACACAGCTGTGGATGTTCTGTGTGTGTGTGTGCTTGTGTGCGATATGTTTATGTACAGGGTGGGGAGCCAAAATCCGCACAAATTAAATAAATAAATCACTGTCGATTTATTCAGTCTGAAGCTTCCGCAGAACAGTTACAATGCGTTACGATTCAAATTTGCTTGCATAATTTCTCGAGCGTGACTGAAACCATTTCAACAACGCTCCACAGAAAAAGAGTTCGAACACATTTTTGGTCATCTTTATAAACCGGCAGAAAATCTCAACTGAATCGTGTGCGAATTTAGAGGCCACACCCTGTAGAATGGTGCACTAGACTAGTAGCTCATGTGTGTCGAGCGTCTGAAGATGTCCAAAGACATGCAAATCGTCGTTGATTGTCGTCGACAATGCGCGATTAGTTAGAAACACACACACACACATATACACACATATACAAACTTTGCATACCGAATCGTGAAGTCAGTCAACTCGCCGCGACACAGATAAAAACCGTTCGATTGTATAGAAATGCATATGCATGAATGAGTGTGGCGTACACATATATTATTAACGATATATAGTTCAAATTGATGCGAGCTTCGCGAACAAAAGGGTTAGGTCAACTGGTCTAGGTTGAGCCATTCAGCACGAGTATGTGTGTGTGTGTGTGTGTGTTCGCGCACACGGACGGACGGGGCCGCGTGCCGCGTGCGCGCCCAACCGTAATTTATTGTATTGGAACAAAAAATCCATTTGTCATTATTATATCAACATGAATTTGGACGAGCACGCTATAAATAATGCGCCGCCGTTGCGCTCACGAGCCAGCAGCAGAGTTCTCGCATGCGAGTATAAACATATTATGTGTGTGTGTGTGTGTGTGTGTCGGTGATATACATTCCATGCGGGCGCGCGCACACAAACGCGGAGGGATTGTACCTACAATTATATGGCCATATATACATTGTGAGCTCGCGCGCGCGCTCGCGCAAAAGTCTGGAATTATATATTATTTATAAATATATGTTGGGAGCGCGCGACAGAGACAGTCAGAAAACACGTTCGTCTTATACTAATACTAAACAAAATTATATAAAATAAAACCCAACGACGACGACGCCGCGCAGAGAGGGTGAGCAACATTGTATTTGCGCTCACACGCGCACATGTTTTTATATTTGTCGACGAGAAACACACAGAGAGCTCTGGATTTGCGTTTTATTGCTTAATAAAATATATATATATGCACGGTGCATGCGCATACACACGTGAATGCATGTGTGAGATCGTATTACTTGTTTTTATAGTGTGCGTGCCGTGCCATTCGCGGCAGGGTGGGGGGCATTTAGTGGGAGCATTGAACCGGCGAACGCGACGACATTCGTCGCGCCATACATTGTAACTCAACTATTACTCTGCATTCATACAATTAGACAATATTGTTTAATTATATCGTGCGTCGTGTCGGTCCAATACGGTATGTGTGTAATTAGAGTATCATGCACGTAACCATGTTTAAACGCACCTCAGCGACCGGGTTGGAGGGCGACAGCCAGTAAATACAAGCCAAACGGACGACAAAAGGATTTGTATTTCTGCATTGTGTCACGTGACACGCACACGCCGGGACTGGGTCACGCTCGTCCCAGCTGGGCGCGCTCGCATCGAACCAGCTGACAGTTCCAGACGGAGACAATGTGATTACCGGAATGAGACGCACCGTTTTTCACTCTGCCAGTGCACTCTTGTACATACATACATCATACATATGTATGTCTAAGTTTAATTACACGAATGGCTCCGCGAGAGGGTGAACGTGAACATTCCGAAAACGATGTGTAATCATTCAAAATGCGCGGTTCGATCCAAAACACTATAATGTAGCATATGCTTCATGCGGCCAGCTAATTGATAAATATGAAATGTACGATTTAAACAGTCGACGCCGACCTGCCGCCTCCCATCCATTAGGCCACAACGTGCGCGCGGTGTAATCAATAAACAATGAAGTCATCATCAAACATCTATTCCGATTGCGTGCATGCGTGCGCTTACGCGAGTGTAAATGGGAGTGAGAGAAGGTACTCGTCCCATATATATCTGAACACATGTAGTACGCACAAACATACACATCAAAGACGCGTTACATAGCAGCACAGCAGGGCGCATGCACGCAGTAGCGCACACGCATGCACGCACACACTCACGCACGCACTCCACACGCATGCAGCGCATGCGATGAAAGAAGTGCACCGCGTGAGATGATCGCAGCATAAACATACTATACAGCACACGGGGTCCGAATGCATGCGTGCGCTGAGACGACGACGCAGCATAAATGTTTATTAATAATATAAATGTATGTTGGTACAGATGCGAGCGCGACCTGCATACGTTTATGATTTTAATACGGATTTATATGTGTTACATGTGCGCGGGGCGCGCGCAATGCTTTGCGGGTGTTATGATTTCGTTTCGGCCCGCATGAGCTCGCGCATTCTCACGCGCGCTTACTGGTCTCAATCGCTCTGTAGTGTATACACACACACACATGCTGCACGCGCTCGCAGTTGTTTAGTTTGAAATTTTCTTTTTGAAAAAACACATATTTAATTGCGTATTTCAAGCAGCATGCGGCGGAGCATGCGTCGACTTCGTCGTCGTATCAAACGAGGTCTCTCACATCACAAACGGCTACACACACTCACACACTCGCACCGAACGCATGATTTATTTGTGCCTGCGCCACAGAGCCTCGAGATCCAAACGTATATATCATCATATACACATTATAAAAATACTATAGTATAGCACTAATGTTGCAATGCGTGTGAGCGTGAACCAGGGTGGCGATGGCGCGTTGATTGCGCGTTGATGGCTACAAACGATTTGATTATTTGGATAAACCGTTTTAATTTGCCACGTCTATCTCCCTCTCTCTGTATGAGATACATTCAGTGCTCCACATGAAAGATCTGGACCACCTCGGATAAACAGAAATATGTTATGTGGCGCGCGGATTGGTGCGTTTGGCAACAAATATCGACTGTCTACTCTGCTGCTGATTGCGCAGTGTCGTGATGGAAACGAGAATATGCATCATTTATCGCGCGAGTAGACGGAGATTTGAGATGCAACTTGCGGACTAGAACGTCATCGGAATCATGTGATCATTATTATTGCCGGATAGTAACTACATACTGTGCGCAGCATAGAAACGTTGCGCATTATATGCAATATTTTGATCAAATCAAATTTGAATACGGTGCGCCTAGGCCCGTACGACACCGGCGGAATTATTGCACGCACGCACGTTTCCACGTTTGAGTATTACATTTTATTATATATGATGCGGTATGTTGCCAGCAGTTGCAGCAGCAGCAGCAGCAGCAGCAGCAGCAGCGGACCCATTCGCTTGTCCTATTCTATTCTAATATAACATATATAGTAAACATCGCTGCTGATGTGGTCTATGCAATGCATGCATAAACTAGAATATGCTGTAGTATGCTGCTGTCGTGGTGCACAGCGTTGCGTTGCATGCATAGTGCATTCGGAGCATACAAACATACTATACAATACTATGCGTGTGCGTGCGAATGCGTGCTCTCGAGGACGACGAGGACGTGGACGACGGTGTCCGCCGCTGTGGCGCGTGGTCGCCGGGTGCGCGCGCGCGCGGGTAAGCGCGACGTTGATTAATTAATCCCTAAGCAATTTTGAAAGCTCTCCGTGCGTGCGTGCGTGCGTCGCGCGGCTGCTGGTGGTCCTCTGGCTGGCAACCGTCGACGTCGTCGTCGACGCTATCCGCGTGCTAGGACAACGACGCAGACGAAGTGCGGGCGGTCCAACAACGACGGGTGCTCGCCAGCAGCACCGGCAGCATCGTGTTGTTGGCCTAATGTGCACGCGTGCATTTATGTGGGGGTGTGAGACTGGGCTAAGTCTGCCTGCCGGCCGGACGCGAACACTCGGCCGCAAATGCAATATCCTCACTGCGACTTGGTAGATTTAGATGCACGCAAACAGAGCCGCTCACGTTTACCCAGAGCAGAGAGAGAGAGAGAGCATAGGCAGAGGATGCGGAGGACGAGAAGCGAGCATAAATGCGGCGGTCGCGACGGTGCGCAATGTGCGTTTGGCGGACGCATATTTGGCGCCCGACTCTGCGGAGAGATTAGAAAATATAGTCGGAGAGTGTGTATGTGCGTGAGTGCGTTTACGTTGTCATTGGGTACCGGGAGTTATATATTATGTTACGATATAATTGCATTTTGCTGCAGTAGAAGCAGTAGCAGCATGGACTCGCCTTCAACCTGGACAACGAACCGATAATTTCATTTATATTATATTGAAACTAATTGTGCGGTACATTATGTTGGGTTGGTATTAGCTGGTGATTTCTTCGTTATATCGCTTTGAAATAAATCGTAGGAAAAATGGAAATCCGTAGATTGTAGCAAAATGCACACTTGTCGCAATCTCCATGTAATAAATAATGCATGCTTTCAGAGTGATTGTATCCGTGTTAATGGTATGCGTTCCTAATGCCATCGTTCTTCAGCAAAATCAACCCAACATTCGTCGTTGTCGTCGTCGTCGTCTTCACATTCTGAACACCGTAAATCATTCATTCAGCATTGTGTATATTTCTGTGAGTGTGTGTATTTGTGCATGTGGCGCACAAAATGTTGCATATATCGGAAGTGCTACTCAAGACATTACACCGTTCCACACACACACACACATCCACTCAAGCTCAGTCGACCGTAAACATAAGACACGGCGAAGATCGTTACACACGTCTTACAACATTTCGACAATCTGTGTCCGTGTGGCATGTTTCGTCTCCAAATATATATATTATTCTATATAAGATCCCCGTAAGTGCCCCGACAAACACAAACACTCACAGCCCGAGACGTCGCACCGAAGTGCATTACTTGGTATTGCTTGTGGTTATTTATTATGCATTTGCATCGCTACCAGTAGTCCTCTATTGTGTGCCGGGCCGGGGCCGGTGCAACGTTGTATGTCAAACATTTATGTGTAGTGGCAGGCGTGATCAAATATGCAGTTTCAGTGTGTGTGTGTGTTCGTGTGGTTGAAGTATGTGAGTGAGGGTTGTAAAATTAGCGAGTCCTGATGTTTTGCAGGGCAGACATCTGGGTCAACGCCGTATCTTTATCAGCAGTATTCTATCGCTTTGCCAAATATATAACTCATCGTCTTACAGCTTTACTGCCGAGCGGACACTATTTTATTCACTCGCTGCTCACTAGTAATAATATTTTAGACTGAGAACACGTAATAAAATACACAAACGCGTCATACATTTTACATGGGCGAACGCAATTGTACATTGTAACATACACGTGTACACCAAGGCATATACAAGACATTATAAATATTGCATGTAATATTAATGAAGACATTCTCGTGTTGCACCGCCCGACGGAGCGACGAAGCGACAACATATACACAAAAATACATACACACTGAGGAAAGCACCGCTTCGGGCTGTTTTTGTTACATAAAGTATGATATTAATAATAAATTGCGTAATAGTAGAATAATGTGTGCTCTCTGCTACACAACTGGGGTGCATAAATTAGGGAGGGCGAAATTTCGAAGAACAGCTCACATAATCTCGAATTGAGTTGCTTGCATAATCGAAAACTGTGTCGAATATTTCGAATTCAACCACTTGGGTCGATTAAAATATGCATTACTCTACTTGTTCCAAAGTGTACAACTGTCGATAGCAGCAACGGCTGTCCGCAGTGCCACGCACAAACATGCTCTATAATTACATAATATCCCAATCATTTGTCTGTCTCGTCTGTGTCGTCCGTTGCCTCACATATGACACATACTCGTCTAATATGTCATATAAATGATGAATGCGCTCAGTACGCGATATACTATATTTAACTAATCAAACATATTCGCAAGCCCATCGGGCACGTGCATTTTCAGCAGGCAATCCGAGTGCAACGTCAAAACACACACGCACCGCACCCAACTCATTCATGCGTTGTGTCGATGCAAAGTGCTTGCGGGGCGAGTACTGTGAACAAAAAATGTCATGAAGACAGGCAGCAGTCCGCCCTCCGTCCGGAAGACGTAATGCAAACATGTCGTATTACATATTCGCGCGCATATAAAATTCATATATCTGAATGGGCACCAAGCATGCGCCGCATGCCAGCATGTAATATACGAAACATAACTGCGACCTCAACGGAACGATTCCGCACTACGTCCGTATGTTGTGTGCGTGTATGTTTGTCTACGTTCGCGGAGCGTCATTCAGCATGTGTGTGTGTGTGTGTGTGTGGAGATCGGTGCGCGGCCGTGTGCGCTGTAATTGTTGTTATTACTTATGTAGATCACCGCAGCGCGACAAGCGCGAGCATCGGGCACGGTTGACGGTCGGCTCGGCGCCGTCATCGTCGTGTCGCCGCGCATCCAGCACGTCACACACACATCCGAAGAAAAGCCTGCACCGGCACACACACACGCATACGCATGCACACGCTAATGCCGCCTGTACATTTGCACTGCGAATATAGAGTGCAACTCTCCAGCTCGAAACGCACGCCATCCGTCAGATATTTACATATGTGTATGCGATGACGGCTTGGAAAACATATACCATTATAAACGCATACAGTATTATACAGTGTATACACTCGGTTATGTGTCGTGCGTGCGAGTATGTTTAATTCGATGACAATGACAGTTGGCAATACTTACAGTGAAATAAATGTGAATGCGTTCGTGTGTCTTCAAATTCGTTTGTATTGTTCAATGCGTTATTATTAGTATTGCTGTGTTATACGGGGCATAATGATAGCAATTGTTTCGTCTGCACATGTCTGTGTGTTCGTGTGTTTGTCGTTGCGGAACCATATATTTATTCGTACTTCGCAACGAATTGGTCACGATATAAATATTATAATTATACTTGTGCATATAATACGTTCTATTATACCATTTGTAAAAGCTTACATTTCACTACGAATGCGCATGCCAATGCTCCGCGACTTCGACACAACTCGAATCGACACAATCAGTCGTAACACGTGTTCGTACGAGTCTACAACGCACTATTTTATGCATATTACTCACAGTGCTACGTTCGATGTGTGCCTAGTTCCGTGTATAAACATAATCATACCCCATCCCAGCGCGCATGCATTTCCAGATTGTCACCCATGCGCCAGCACCACCCACTCTAATGATGATGCGAAATAAAATATGTGCATTTCTATGTTGAACCCGAACGCACGCACGCCTTGCTGTGCTGTGCTGTGCTGTGTGCGTGATTCAGACCACTTTTCCACTTCATTCACACGCACACACACGCACAGGCATGCAAACACGCCGTACACAGACGCGCCGCGCTCATTCTAAAGAGTCATGCACCATTTATCATCACGCATACACCCCAGCGAGCAGCGCGCACACACACACACACACCCGACCCGAGACCCGACGACCACCTGGCGGTGGAGTGGGCGGCGAGCGAGCACACGATTTGCACCCACTACAACAAATATGTATGCTGGCGCTCGCTGGCGTCCGAGCACGTCGGCAAAGCTGACGATATGGTGCCCGCTTTCAATCACTTAGAGGCATGCGCGTCACGCATATTTTCGCACCAGACGCAAATGCGAACGACGACATAATGCGGAGCACTCGCACGCATGAAAATATATGCATTACGTTCGAACAACGCGAACCGAATTGCAACTCGTGTTAATGTTTTATCACATGTTATAGTAATGATGCGCATGAAACCGGCATTGCAATAGAACAATATGCATAATGCTCTGCTGCATTAGATTTCGATATCACTAGACGACACTTTTTTTTATCGGCCTTCTGTATAAACTTTTCTTATGTGCTTTTATCTCCTGATCACGAATCCG
>JANTBZ010052298.1:0-10193 GCA_024741255.1 Exechia fusca | reverse complement strand
TCATTTTGCCCCTAGTTTCACCAGCTAGACGCTCACTGTGATCCGTAACGACACGTGCGTGACCTCCCCTTGTAAGTTGTTTAATTTTTATATTGTTCAATCTTTTTCTTTATTGGCATTATTGAGGCCCTATGCTCCACAAGGAGTTGAAGGAAAAAAAGTGGCAATACAAACGCCTAACAATCTTGGCCTTTTTTAGTTTCTATCGAAATCATTCATTTCCAGAGTTGTCCCAGAGTTGTCCATCCACGGCAACGGTAAGAAACCGAAAACATCCATTCATCTCACCATTCACTCGGCCATTCCGATCGGCGTCCTCGCGCCGCTGATAGCTGTTCGTGCGGAACCGGAATCCGTAGCTTGGGTCGTCGTACGGATCGGCCAGCGGATCGTCGGCGGAGCCCTGCGCCCCGGGACGCGGCACCTGCGACAGGTCCATGTTGCGATGGATGTTGGCGCCACGGGCGCGGAATCTGCGCGAGCGAGAGAACAATGGAGCGAAGAGCGTTCAAAGTAATTAGCAAATCGTGGTACAGACGCACCGATGAAAGGCAAGTTTGCACAATATAGCACTTGCAGTGGTGTAGCCAGAGGAGGTATTTTGGGGTGTTCAACACCCTCTCTAGATAGAATTGTGCTTTTATGAATTCGGAGTGGATTTTAATGAATCAATAAGTTACGTACAATCGATTTCTTATCGAAAAAAACCTCGGGCCTTCGGACCTCCCATTTGTTTATAGTATTAGGATCGTTGGCAACGTGATCAAGATATTATTTCTGGAAATTGTGGGTGCTGCTCTTAAACAAAAATTGCGAGGTATTTCGGAGCCTAATACTGTATTCACTGAGGCGTATTGAAAGTGTTATTGAAAGTACGTTTTAAAGTGGCTAGTGCACAAATTATGGATTAGTAGTACGTCCCGACTGAAACTTTACAACACCACATAGCCTAAAATCCTAGCTACGCCACTGTGCACTTGCATACGCGCTTGGGGTCCATCCATGCGTGACCCCCTCTTCTACGCACTTGCCGGAATCGACGACGTGACCCATGCAAACGATGTGAATTGACCAACACGCACGCACACGCATCGAGAGGTGTTTTTTGTGTCTTATTGTAGACACGCACTGATTCGAAGATTGTGTTTGTCGATAGAGCGAGCGAGTAGAGCAGAGCACTTGCGCGTAGTGAAGCACCAAGCGTTTTGATTGCATTAACTGGTTCGCTGAATGTGTGATTTATGGATTTGCGCAACTCTGCTCTGGCTGTCAGTGGAGCAGAGGGGCGATAAGATCGCCCGCCAAGTGGAGTGGTTTTTTGTCTCTGCTACCTGTTACTCATTTTCATTCATGCAAATGTCTGTGTGTGTACATGATCACGATATGGATGTGCAAACACAGACGATTTGCATGCCGTCAACGTTTTTTCCACATGCTCAAAATTATGCTGGCTGGCAATTTCGCTAATCGCCAGCAGGTATGCAATCGATGCGATTCATCAACATATTTATGTTCCAACGTTATACACTCACCCTCTGGGACCGGCCGAATAGGTGATCTGCTCCAGCTGATTCGTGGCCGGACTGCGCGACCCAAAGCGCCCACGGACCACCTGGTTGCTGGTGCCCGTCGCACTGTGATAGTGTCCGCCCACGTCGTTGTTCGACAGACTGAGTAAGTACATCAAATTATGTTTGATTAATTGTTTGTTTTGCGATGGGTATCTGCGAAACGCCACAAATTAAATGCAGACATCAGTCAGTAATTGGCTGAAGTTCAAGCCAACACACGTGCGAGCCGTCGTGGTTAAGGTCTTCTTCACGCCGCGTCGCCTGTTTTAAATGCACCAGCATACCGAGCATACATAACATACAACACAGCATAAAGGTACCCAGCAGTAGTGTCTGTGCGCGCAAGATCACGAGCACTCATTCATAACGCCCCCGTCTTGCGGTGGCAATTATCGTAATTATTAAATCAAAATGAGCTTAACGAGATCACGTTGTTTTTTCGTCTGTACGTCTGAAGGCCGTTTTAGGTCAACGTTCAGCAGGAAGCAAATTCGCACTCGTCGTCGGTTACTCACCCAAATTTGAATGATCCGTCCTCATTCACCGTACTGAAATCCGAGTCATCGGCGGCGACACAGCTCAGCAGTGTCAGTGCAACCACCAATAGGAGGATCCCTGCTCCGCGCATCTTGCTGCTGCTGCTGTGATGATGTGCGATGATGATTCGTTCGTTCTATGTTGTGGTCGAAGCAGCCGTTGCTCTTATCGCCAGTTCTAAATCAAACACTTTGCACGCACGCACTTGTGTAATATGAAACGGCATTCAGCGCATCCAAACTCACAACCTAATTGCATGCATGCAATGTGAAACTGAAATTAGTGCCACCTGAACACCGTTTTTCGTCGATTGTGGTGGCTGTGATGATGTGCCCGGCACGCGTTTCTGTGCTATCACTTATACAAATTCAACAAATTCGCAGAAAAATGCATTCTAGTGTGTTACATGAACGATCATTCACGCTTGAACTCTCCGGGCGTAGCTCCACACACTTGCAAAGATGATCGTACTTAACTGATTACTACAAATGACTGTGGAAACTGAATATGATTACTGGCGGATCGCGTTCATTAAGAACGCGCAAACACTTTCGATGCATTCGCACACGCGGGCACACGAGAATTTATGAATGAATTTGAATTGCTCTTCGAACACAGACAATAGTTGTGGTTTTTTCTAAATTATTCGCAAGTATTCTAGCATAAACACACACAGGCTCGAAAATCCACACCTGGACCAAAGCACACGCAAGCACGCTCGAATTTGATTTGCTATTCAAACAGACACTAGTTGTGATTTTTTTTTAATTAACTTGTTTTTAATTAAACACACACAGGCTAAAAAAAATCCACAACTGGACCAAAACACACGCACGCAGCAATGCGAAGAGACGAACCGTATGTTGGGCGAATACAAAAAAAACGACGACAGGCTTTCGTGGCTTCCCGGACGAATGCGCAGCGCGATTCAAACGTTCGGATCGGAGACAATGGTTGAACTGATGGGAACTGTTCGCCAGCGCATTTTTATATGGTTCTGGCCGGAACGGAGATCCCTCTACTTGCGGCGATGCGACGACGACGCCGATCGCTGCCGATCGCTGCCGATCACCGCGAGTTTTCACGTGTGTGTTGGTGTGTGTGATGTGATGCGTGATGTTCGGGCGTGTGCGTACACACAGGTGTGCGTATGTGGCGAATAGTTCGTGTCGTTCGTGTCGTTCGCGCGCGCGCTGAAGATGCTACTGTCGGAGATTTTTGTTCGCGCGATTCGGCGTTCGGTCCGGATGAATGGGGGTGGGGGTGCGCTTGGAAAAATGTGTGTGCTGCAATTGGGCGCTGCTGCTGCTCGCACAATCACACGATACAAATACAATTATTATTATGATTGCGGTTTTGTTATGTTGTTTTCGGTTCGATGTGTTCTTGACATCGACACTTCGCGCGCACTTTATGTCAATGCGTACACGTTAGCTATGCAGTGCAAAGTTGTTTGGAGGAGGTGTGCGAATGCGAATGGTGTACAACTTGAATTGAGATCGCCAAGGTCGCGTGCACGCTGGCCGAAACGAAGCCGAACCAATTAAATGCGCGGCGCGCGTGAATTTGAGATTGGTCCGTCCGACGACGTCCGCGACTGCAGCATAGCACAGCACACAAGTTCATCGCCGCTCGCCGCGGCACACAATCCAATCAATCCAATTCCGCGTGTGTGGGTGATGCAATTACACACACGCACACACACACGTGTCGGTGTATGTTTCCATTGTGTTTATTCGTGCGCTGGTGTGCGAGTGTCATTACACGCGGAGTCAAGTCCGAAAATCGGCGCCTTCGCAAGCTGTTAACATCCTCTGCAAACATACTAAATACAGAGTGCGTTATTTGAATTAGAAAATAATCTAATTGTAACCTTCTGACTCTTTAAATCATTTGAGAGAGTCACGATGAGTATAATGGATATCCCAACAGTTGTTTTTTATCCGTATGAATAGTTGAAACCGCGAATAGAAGAATCACTTTAATGCTCCAATGTTTAGAACTTGTTGATATAAAAAGTTGAAAAAAATCATATTCGATAGAGCACTATGTTCAGCTGTACATCACAAAATATTGCTATCCTAAGTCCGATACATACGGAATGATCGACCACTTACTGATGAGAATATATAAACAACGCTAGATTTATAAGTAAACAGCGATTATATATGTTAGCCACTCAACACATACAAAGCCTACAACGTGATCTCTACCTTATTGCTTCGGATATCAAAACTGTTCTGATGGCATTGCAGAACAACCGTATATCTGCTAATCCCAGTATGGCCCTATACCGCTGTAGATACTGGCTTAAAGAACTTAGCAATATGACAATTACAACGTAATGCTCTTGATGCGCTGGCTAAACAAGCAATTGCCCCAGAACAAATCTCCAGCGATCGCGCATCTTGGCCCAATATTGCGTCTCATCGTATTCACGTACACAAACGTTCCTGGCAGATGCGATGGAATGAAGGAGATTTAGGCCGTTTTTGCTATTCAGTGGTCCCTAAGATCCCAAGCCGTGGCCCATGGTATCACAATTTCGCCAACCACTATGCTCTAAACAACACCCTTGGACGGTTCAGCATAACTGATACAGCACTTTGTTCTAGTTGCGGAGCAACATCTGAGACATCTGACCACATCTTCTTCTCATGTCCAGCTACCAACACCCATCGACCACAAATCGAACGTCACCTCAGGGCGGAAGGCTTCCGACCGGAATTCGGAACACGCGATATTTTAGCAAGCACCACTTCAGCAGAAGTTATCAAAACGTTGCATAAATTCCTCGGAACAAATGAAATTACTTTGTGAACCATATTCTTGCATCTCCACTGCAATGCCTTATAAATTGAATGAAGAAATATAAATAAATCACCACATAATACATGGTTCATTAAGTCCCGGGAAAATCGGTTATCAGGTGCTACCACTCTCATATCAATAACATTTTCCGGAAGTGCTATTTTTTATGAGGAATTTGAAATGTGCATGACATTTCATCAAGAAGTTTGACAGTTATGCCTTTTTTTGTAAGGCGCGGTACTTCATATTCTATAAATTGGGCTATGAATGGTGATCCCATCTAGTTTTTTATCCGCATTCGGCCTTCAGTGACTATTATTAATTTCATTATTAAAATTGTGTATCCAGGGAAAGAATGAGGAAGAATAAATCGCGAAAAAGAGCATTTTGCAAGGGTTAGCGACAAACAAGTTTCGAAGGTGATCGAAATATTTATCGATCGCTGGATTTTGGCTATGTGCCTTGAATGAGACTATGTAGAGGAGATTACATCAAACTGTGTAGAGGAGTTTACATCAAAAAGATGGTGTTTTCATATTTTCCTCGAGACTCAATGAATCATGTATTATTTAGATTCAAAGCTGGTACAACTTACAACGGGTTTCTTTGTTATATGTTACATTGTTAATTCCAGCTGCTTCTATGAGGTTTTAGAAAAGCAATTACATATTCGTCGAATAAAAAAATACCTTTTCTTTCGTAGAATCACCATGAAAGACCAGTAATCTATCCGGTTGTCCTGAAATTAGTTTTTCTGTGTTGAGACACTCAGAGGCTACTCGATTCAGCAAAATACCGTTCATATATGCGATTCCTTGTATCGAAGGGGCTCGATAATTCGGAAATACTCAGAATCACGTCTTTTCAAAATATAGTTTATCAATATCAATAATTTGTTGGTAACATTTTTCCGTTTGGGAACTAGACTGTCTTCAAGATCATTCTCGTACACAACGCAAGATAACAACACGTAAATGGCAGAGCATAAATTTCAATTGCGAATGAATGTTATCAAAAATATCTATACTGACTATAAGTTTTTGACATAAATTACATTAATGACCTCAATGGATACAGCTATTCAAAAAAAAAATATTCGAGCGATTGTGTTCTTTATAGCCTAAGGAGTTTTGAAAACGATACTCCATTCAACCTGTTTCTACCGCCGCACCTTGTACATTGTACTCATGTGTGTTATTTGGTACCGCACGCCAACATCGCATGCGTGTCCGCCAGCAATTAGCGACAAATGTACTACAACAATGTACTTATACGACTCGCGATGCGCAGAGATGCGCGCCCGATAGCATAATGGTATCGCGATCGCGGCTCGCGTGTTGTTTGCTGCACAAGCGTTTTGATCCGATGCGGAGCCGAAAAATAATGAGCTCGATATTTCCCATTCTTGTCTTGCGGCGTGTGTGCGTGGTGTTTCCAAAATCCTTGACTTCTAGCCAAACAATGCAATGCAAATACGCCTCGACACAAAACACCTCGCATGCAAACACTTCTTCGAACACAATCTTTCAATTGACTGAATCCATAAATCAGATAATAGCAGTGCCGATAGGCCCCGCATATCGAATGCATATGCATGCATATGGACTGAAACCAGCATAGTGTGGAATGCAAAAAAATTATAAATCGCACACAATAATCTACACGCCTGTATGGCGTGCATATGTGTGATGAGTGTTACCGTTTTTCACACAAACGCATATGCATTCACACGCATTTTTACAGACGCACTTGCGTCGACGCCGCGTCTTTGCCATAATAATTATGCGGCAATGGATGTACGCGCGTCGAGTAGTTATGCTCATAGAGCGTGACATCATAAAGAAGCACGAATGATGATTTTTTTGTGTTCTGCGCAATATTCTATCGTAGAGTTCGTACTTTTGTACGATTCATTAATTACGCTATTTGCTGTCGGTGGTCAGAATGTTGGGTGGGTGTATGACCGCAAGCTCAAAGTTAAAGATGTGTCCGACGGACGAGACACGCAAATTACTCGCTCGCGCAACATGTGCAGAGCGTTCTGGGCCGACGGAAACCATTAAATCGTTCAAACATGGTGTTATCGATTAGCTCTCTGTGCCGCCAGACCGAACAGAAACAATAGCGAATAGTATTGTATAATCGAAATAAAGCCGACAAATTCGACCAATAAATACTGAACCCATTGAGTCGTCCGAATTCCGATTTGAATATTCAAATTCGAGCGCGTAATCGATACTCTGCCATCTGTGCTGTGATCTGTATCGATTTACAAATCTAGATAGACGCACTTCGAAATGTGCCACCTATTCCGTCTGCGTCTCGACGCGTCTGCCGATCGATTGGCCGGCGCGTGCGATCATTAATTCGTGAACATAGCGACAGTTTAAATGTCTATTGACACTGAATTATTCAAATTGATACAAATTGATGAGACCGAATTTCTCAGCCAGCAGAGGCATCGCGCAAAAAACAACATCGCAATAATCGCGAACATCCAGCTGACGGCGCCGTACCCGAACTGATGAGCATGATTTTCGCTTGGAATGTGCGGGCTCAGGAAATTCGCACGACAATTTATGATATTCGCGAATTATGCAGCAGCCGGCAGCAGCATCTTGCGCACTCAAACTTGAATCGCGAAATGAGTGAATATGCTCGTGCTCGAGTTGAAAACCAACGTTATCGTTGGATTTTTGCGTAATAGCAGCCAAAGGTTAATACCATCGGCAGAAGCGAAGCATAGATTAACTATGCATTGCGTGCTAAATTCGCCTTTTGGCTTACAAACACTCTTGCATTGCGTGTTCACTTCAAGTGCGTGCGAACTAAATATGCACACAAGTTTAGTGGAGAGAGGTGTTTGTAGGGTATATGTTGAACATTTTTCATTTGGCTGAAATGTTGAGATGTTACAATTTAACATTTCGAAATGTACATACAGTTGCTAGCAATATTAAGTTGACAAGATACAATCTGGACTTTGGAGCACATAATTTAATGATCCAAATGACCTAAATACTTTTTAATCCGAATGAGTAGTCTTCCTTTAATAGCTCTGCGAAGTTTGAAATCTCTGGTCAATGTAGTATTCGGATGCCTGGCCTTTGAACAAGATAACGTCCAAATATAACGCAGCAATATTAAGTTAACAAAAGTGGTTTCTCGATGATATTATACTTTAATCATATCAACAAAATAATGTCGAAGGTTTTATTTGTAGTTTAGAGCTTATCTACAAGTTGGAAAAAACATATTATGTTGAATATTTTCGTATAGTGGTATATATAGTGGTATATGGATCCGATCAACTGTTCGTGTTTTACAGACTTTTCCGAAAATCATTTATACCCACATAAAAGTGTTATTATTCACAATATAAAACAATATTTTACATATTATGTTTTTTCCATCATGTGGAGGAACTCGAAATCTACAAATAAAACCATCAACATTATTTTGTTGTTATGATAAGTGTATAATATCAACGAAAACTCCGTTTTGTTAACTTAATATTGCTGTGTTATATTTGGACGTTATCTTGTTCAAAGGCTAGGCATCCGAATACTATGTTGACCACAGATTTCAAACTATGCTATTAGAGAAAGATTGCTCTTTTCACAGTTCACTTTCAAAGTTTTAAATATTAAGATTTAAAAAGAAGAAGAATTAAGAATTTATGAATATAAATAATACTGTATTACCCCTTCAATACCCTAACATCGAGAAGCAAACACCGCTACAACTGAACGATTGAATTGCGTTCGCACAAACACAAGCACTTTTATTAAAATCGCACGCATCTCGCATGCAGTGAACATACACGATAATTGCTCCACGCGTCACGCCTTTTCACTTCCTCGCATCTCCTCCAATATCTCGCCCAACCGCCTGCCCTTCGTCTCTGGCACTGCCAACACCGCAAACACCAGATAAACCGCCGAAAAGACCGCGAGCGCGCCGAACGCCAAATCACTGCCCCATCCATCCGAGACCACCTGAAATTATGAATGTTGAAAATGTGTGTCAACGAATATTTTGAGATATCGATTCATCGATTTTGTTCTATTATTTATTAATCGGTTAATATTATAGTGCATGAATAGTGCGAAATACGGAGGCTTCAGAAAATGCATTCTAGAGCAATTAAAGGGATTTGAAAAATGTGCAAGAATGCTATCTTCACACATAAGACGTTGAAAAATCTGCGTTAGTTGTACAAAATCGGATAGAAGATGACAAATTTTCGAATGTTATCTATATTTAAAGACACAGTTAACCTCCTAGTTAATCGCCAGTGATGCATTTTCATCTGTAGATCGATCATTATCAATTATAATTATTTTCTGTGATCACACATCGCCCGCCCTACCTGAAACATCTTGCCCACCGCCACATCGGCGCACGTGTTCACCACCATGCACAGCGCGCACGCCAGCGACTTCAGCTCCTTGGTGAACAGCTCGCCGATCAGCGTCGCCGCCACCGGCTCCAAGCCAACGCTGAACGCCGCCTGGAACACCATCAGCGCCGCGACCGGCAGCCAGCCCGCCCACGCCGCCATCGCGCCGCCCTCCTCGCCCACCAGCCGCCGCTCGCACGCGAAATAGCCGGCCACAGTGGCCGTGCAGACGGCCATTGTGGCGCACGCGCCCAACAGCAGCGGCCGCCGGCCGAGCGAATCGATGGTCGCATTGCCGACGATGGCAGCGCACAGCTGGACGCTGGCCAGCATAATGCTGGAGTGGACCTGGTGAGGAATGCAGAATATGCAACAAAATGAGCTTATCGGTGGAGTACTAGGGGTCAGGATTTGAATAAATTTCATCTTTACAAAATCCAGGCGCCATGGAATGCAGTTGAATATGAAAAGGAAGAAGCGCGTTCAAAAGCCCCTTGTGACATACCTATATCAATGGGTTTTTCATGTGACATAAATAACTTACCAGCATCTTCATTTCATTGAAAATATGCTTTACCTTATAAACATTTCTAATAATTTTCTCGACGAGTTAGAAAAATACATTTTTCAAAATATATTGGCCCCGAAGACCGAGTATTCTTTGAGCCAGGGACCTGAACATTTACCGAGTAATGTCATAAGTGTACATTATAAACAGACGAAATAATATACATACTGTATAGGTATGATAAACCACCACTTGTCATAGCGGAGTGTTTTTTCTTGAATTTCGTCTCTTATTGTGGCCTTCATATTTTGTGCAAATATAATGATTCCAGGTTCATCGCGGGAAAAGATATAGATAAAAAAGA
>JANTBZ010052276.1:0-10195 GCA_024741255.1 Exechia fusca | reverse complement strand
ATCTTCCTATAAATATAGACTCTGATCGTCTATGGCCTCTTACACAAAAGTTATAGTCTTTTCTCTACGATAATTCATCTCCAATGGGCTTGGAATAACCTACGAAAAATGATATAAAAAATCGAATGGTTTACTCCGATTCTGAATTTACCGGTGAATTGACATCTGTTTGTGTTTCATAGAAAAATAGCCTGCTAAGTTTTCTTTCAATTGCCCAATTTCATTTTTCCGTTTTGAAATCGGCGGATAATTTCGAACGCGGCAGCTCTTGGCGCTTAATTTGCAAAAACTACCGTCGTACTCTACGTTACGTCCTGCAAACTGTTCAACAATGTAGAATATTATTCCGGTCTAATGCCCAGAGAGACGGACTACACTCGATATGTGTGTTGGTGGCCGTATCGAATGCGTTCGCCTTTCGCCATGGATCCCATGCGAACGTTCCTGCCTGCGCCGGAATGCGGTTTACGTATGGATGTGTGCGCGCCTCTGTCTACGGCTGTATGTGCGAAGGGGGACCCTAAACTAATACCCAGGTTACACACACACACACACACATACAGATAGATACACACACACACGCGCGAATGCGACTGCGAGATGACTGCTCGTTTGAAAGCCATAAACAAGCGCATCCGTCCGTCTCTTGTCGTGTCCTCTGCCTCCACCCCCACCCCCAAACCACCCTTCATTCACGTTCTTCATGTGGCCAACGTATGATACGAAAAATGCCCGCATCCTGATATGCGGGCAAGCGCGCAGGCCAAGTACACCTCGGGGTTGGCGTGCGCGCTTTTCCCAGCCCATCGACGACTCGGATCGCGGTATTTCTTTCTTTTGTTTTGAATTTGTGCGCGCACGTGTGTGTACTCGGAGTCAATGCGCCTTTGCTGTGCTACCTGTCCTGTAGGTACTCGTCGACTCAACTCGTGTGTGTGTGCATGGCTCGTATATATCTCTGTTATGTGGGGACATGTGGGCGGTGTGTTTGCAGGGCATGTGCACGAAATTTCATCAATGTAGAGATTTAGGTCGTGGGCTTCGGCGGCACAGAACGCAATTGATGTGCATGCAGACTATGCACGAGTGAATAGAACGTACAATGTGAGCATGTGCGATATGTGTACCTGCGACTTGTTTTCGAATATTATTTGGTTTGAAGCTTTAGTCCATCAATTGGGTCTTGTAGTTGAGTCATATTTGTATAGACTATTTTTGCGAAAAACACTTGTGATTTGTGAATGCAAGTCGTTGGCTGAAGGTCCAAACCATCGTGGTGGAATTAATTTGTTTAGATTGGACATCAGCAATGGATGGCTGATGTATTATGCTATGCTTTCATTTCCGCAAACGTCCATATGCGAACACGTGCAAACATCATTCAAACATCAAGGAGGGCTATCGTTTCATGAATAATATAACAGCAATCAACTTCATTGGAACACATATAAAGTAATTAAAATAATTAGCGATCGAATAGCGATGTTCCAAACTGTGTTCAAACAAATAGTGAACGTTAATATATTTTAAATATAACATACATAGCTCAGTCGGGAGCATACGCGCTTAATGTCAAACAATACAAAAATCAAAAGCTTCAACCCAATAATACTCGTTCGGTCGGTCGGTCGGATGATATGGTCGCGACATATTACCGCACATTATTCGCCGCTATTCCAATTCAATAAAAATGATTGAAAAATATGGAAAATATGCGCTGTTGCCCTCTCACCCTATTCAATCCACACAAACACACACACACACACATGCATTACACTCACACAATTTGTGCGTCATTCGTCCCGACGCAAAAACCCCGATGCCAACAAGCGTGCGGTATTTTTCACCGCTAGTCCTCTCACTTCTCCCCGATACCGGGAAGTGCGGAGCGGGCACGAGAACTTTGGGACTTCACGTTGTAAATTGCGGGCACACACGGGCACAATGAATAGCCTCGCTCGCATGTGCGACTGGGTTATATGTGAAAATATGGCATAAGCAACGTATTTGTTGGAAAATAATACGATGATGACTGTATATTCGCATTCACGCTGGTCCAAACCGGAACCCAGCGACCAGATAGGGCTGAGAATGGAGGCGATATTTCGATGTCATATCGATACTTTTGAATCTCTTCACATGAAACAGTCTCCGGAATTACAGATAGGACGAACCAAATTCCAACGGTTCCAATGGAGGTTGAAAATTTTCAACTTTATGTGTAAAACTTTCATACAAATAAGAACACTTATTTCCTAGTTATACTACAGCGTTCACTAAGTCCCGGGAAAATTGGTGTTCGGGTGCCACCGCAATCCAATCAATATCATTTTCCATAAGTGGCATCTTTCAAAAGAGGAATACATTTTTGTTCTTGAAATTTCCTGAAGCAGTTTGAAAGTTATGCCGTTTATTGTAACTCACGGTTCATCAAATACGGAATATTGGAGAAGAGGAAATTTCGTTTCTTAACATCGCCGAAACATGTCTTATTCCGTGTGGTGATGTTTCTCCCCCATCCGAAAATAAAAATTGCAATTGTTTTCAAAAACTCCGTACCTGCTATTTGGGCACCGAAGGCGATGCGCGCAGTCGACGCCTTAATGAGTCGGATACTGACAAAAACAACAATAAGTCCACCAAATTGCTTTTTGGTACAGACAAGTTTGGCAGCTAAAGATTCCTGATTCCCTGATGTTTTGAAAAAAAAATATTTAGACATATCGTGCATGCGATTTTGGGAATACGAGAGCATTTTGCGGAGAGGGCGCCGCAAAAACGCAAAAACTGACAATTGTCAAAATCAACAATATGTCGATAATAATAGAATGATTGGTTTATGAATTGTGGTCTCATTCACGGTTTCATCCGTATTCGGCCCTAAGTGACCATTATCAACTTCCAAATTCAAAATTGTGTCTCCAGGGAAAGAATGAGGCAGTATAAATAGCGAAAAATGGTGATTTTGCAAGGGTTAGCGCTGAATACTTTTCGAAGGTGATCTTGATATTTCGGGATCGCTGGATTTCGGTTATCTGCCCAGAATGTAGAGAATGTATGTACAGAATGTATGTAGAGAAACCTAAAAAGTTGTCATTAAAAAGTTTGTGTTTTCATCACTTCTTCCGGTACTTAGTGAACCATGCAGTAACTCTTTACTTTTAGTTTTGTCTTTGGCCTTAAAATGAGCCTAAGGTTGGCTATCATCTCGAAGATATTTTCCTTTAAATAATATTTTTACCATTTGTATTTCTTAGTCTTCAGTCTTAGTCCTTTCTTTGGCCTTAAAATAAGCCTGAGGTTGGCTATTATCTCCTGATTATATCACATATTTTTTAAATTTGTAATAGGCTAGTATAGTTCCTGTATCATATCTGATGAAACCACTTTCATATTTTTGACCTCATAACATATTGCATCAACTGAAGTCAGGAAATATTGGATCCGTTATACTCATCTAACAACTGTGCTTCAATTACTCACGAAAATTTACAAATCCACAAACTTGAGTTTTTTTGACACATATCGATTGAAGGATTCACATGTTGCATGGTAAGTACTTTTACCAAATATCGATATGCCTAATTTTTGTTTGCGTTATTTAATTCTACTTACCAAATCACCGAAATCTCCAGAATAAAATCATCGTGAAGTATTTCCACAGTATTAAGCTTCATCGATATTTGTTCAATATCCCCCATTCCTACGACTGGCAAACCCCATAACCAGTTACAGGAAATATGAATACACACACACACTCGTTCAGTCGTGCTAGATTCGGGCGTGTGAATGGGACAATTTGGCGGTTTTGTGGGTTTTCGGGGTGAAACGCGCGCAGCGTACGAAATTGCGTTTTCCAACTAACCCACATTATGCGTTCGATATACCGAGCATAACATACACATACACATACCATAGAGTCATGGTATAAAGACCGGGGTTTATCCTTAAAATGTAGTATCTAGAGGTATTGCTTGCCAGCACCAGCACACAGCACAGCACACATGTGATCTCCAACACACACACACACTTGTGCTCATGTTTGTGTCGTATTTGCGGCGAATTATTGATTTATATTCGGAAATTGCTGTGAACTGCAAGCGCGCGCGATGCTAAAATAGTTCGCATACGCCAGCAAGCGAAATGGGTTTTTCGACGAGCGAGAAGCGAACTAGCGCAGAGAGCGATTTAGTAGCGCACGAGTGTGGTGCACGTGTTCTGCCAGCCAGCCAGCCAGCCAGCAGCAGACGATGAGCAATCCAGCCAGCCAGCCAGCCAGGTTCTTGATATAACCGGATGGCCATCGGGTTATAAATTGCCCAGGTTAACCGAGTGAGTGTGCACACACGCCAACACGTGCATGTGCGCACGTGCACACCGGCAACATATTACATGCATTTAAAAAAAGGTACCATGCTCGCTTGAATCATTCAGGAGCAATCAACGTTCAGTATAGCGAGTAGCAAGTAGATGGCATACATATTTAATTGTTTGGTGGTACTATCAATTGCACAAAGTGTGTTGGCTCGGGCACTTGGTTGGACGATCGAAATCAATCGTGCAATGCGTTTCTAGTGGTCAGTTGGTTATGTTGGACAGAACGAACATTTCATATCAACCGCGAACGAATCAAATGCTCCGAAAATTGCTTTGTAGAATTTATTGTGCGTTCGATACGAGAGCGTAAAAGCCTACATTTACATTGAGTAGGAAAAGGTAATTAAATATGAAAATGTTTACGCAGATCCAAAAACAGATGTAGGGGAGGACGGGGCATTGTTGCGCAACGGGCAAATTTGCACACCCCATTTATCTCGAGACCGAATGAAAACAATTTTTGTTCTGGAATGTTATGAACATGATACAAATCTATAAACAATCTCTATGTGAAATCTGTTGGGCACAGCACTTTGAAAAATGTGTAATTTGGTACACGCATTACGTATTTTTTTACTCATGGAACATAAACTTCTCACTAATGGAACATAATTTTTAAAAACAATTCATTTTGTATGAATAGTTAACGTGCGCATGTTTGCCGCGTATACTGGGTGGTCTCTTTACGACTCACTTTTTGAATCATCGTTTTTTTTGACAAACACTGATTTTTTACAAAAAACAAATGATGCAATTCGAGAGAACCATATCTCCGATTCATGATATAGTTAGACTTTTTATGAACAAATCACAGTGAATGGTCTTAATTCCATTTCAAAGTTAGCCGTTCGTCATCTGTATTTAGCACTGAATGTGCGTTTGCTGTACCCGATTGCAAACCTGGACAAAACATTCTCATGAATTATGTTGAGCTGAAATGTCGTTTTATTAATTGAAGTTATTGATCAGCACTACATTTTCTAGGAAGACATTTCAAGATATTGCAACCAGGTGATGCAGGGCTGCCCAGTCTATATTTTATTTCAATAAGTTTCAACAGAGGTCCGAATTGATTTTTCGATACGAACTTTCCATTTTCGCTATCCTACAAACAATACATATTTTATCGATTTTTTCCCGACTAATTTCATGCTGATAAATCGCGTTCCTAAGATTCAGTTTTTTGAGAACGTAAATATGCATCTTTGAAGCTTCAAATCAATGACTTCTGGATAAACCAAGAAAAACAAAAACAATTTAGTTTTAAAAACCAAAGATGTTGTATGTAAAGATGAGTCAAAGTTGAGTTAACACATAAGCATAGGGACAATACAATCAAACAATAAAATGTCACTTCACGTATGCACATACGAATTTAACGCACACATATGAAAATCTCGCTCAGCGAGAGAGAGATGATGAGAAAAATCTCACTCTCACATCCGTTTTCATTAATGAATTTCCAAGAAGGTACTACGAGGTACTACGAACGGTCGAAATAGGACTTCCGTTTGTCAAAACAGCGTAACAAAATGTTGCCACTTTGACTCATCTTTACATACAACATCTTTGATTGGAATGATCGATTTTATTTCGTCGATTTTATGCGATTCTATGCTTGATAGAATAAAATAATAACCAGCGAGCCCGGTCAGTAATTCGAGAGTGTATTTCCATCAACCCTTAATTGTTTAATATGATCAATGCTGTTCTTTCAAAATAACTGCTTATTTCGAGTATACATGCGATGTCGGTGAGTTCTGATGCATGATGAAATAATATTATAATCGCACGACGAACTCACCGAGGCTTGGGTTTAATTTTAATTGAGCATTCATTTTATGCTGCCAAGCGGACATTGGCGCCTGGCGCAAATTCACAAATTAAGAATAAGATGTTGCACAAACGATCTGTGCAATTAAAAAAAAACGATATGCAAGTGTGTCTGAGAGCGCGCGATTCGAAACAAATGTTGTTTCATTAAAATGGCTATGCCTGGCTACCTGCGTAAGTGCGTGCGGCGGGCTCTTCAGTGCAGCCGCATTTCGTTAATTCGTATGCACAGCCAGCTGATGCAGCCGCAGCCGCAGCCGCAGTGATTTTACATAACATGTGCAACATTGCGTCGTCGCTAACGCGTGGACGCGCGTGTCTAAAGCAATAACACTTGAGCGGCGAAATAGACGCGCTGCTTTCAGCAGCAGGCGGATGCATTTTATGCGTGCATTCACGCGCACACATTTGAAGTGAATGCGCTGACGGCTGAGGCTGGGCGGCAAAAATGTGGCGCGAAGCTGACAACGCTGTGTGGTTGCTCTGGGCATATGCAAATGAAGGTATACATATATTATATGCAGCGACACGATTCTGCCCATGCCCATTTTATGTGCAATTTGTGTTAAGCTCGGTGGATGGTAGGTGTGTAGGCACGGTAGTTTTTTGTACGATGATGCGTATGACGCAGCGCCGCGGGCATCACGAATGGGCTGCAATTGCGATAAATATGCTCACGCTCGAGTCGCGAAGAGAATTGAAAAAAAGTAACCAAATGCGAACACATACAGTGTTGAGTTATACTAGTATTATATACTTTCTACAGGCATTTTCGTACAATATGATGTGGATAATATTTAAATTCAAAATACATTTAAGAACTATCAAATTGGTTATGATATAAGGTTGTATGAATCAATTCATGGACTAAAATTCGGATATGAGTGTCCAATGACAATAATGAATGAATGGAACATCTAGAGGAAGAAATGAACATGTTTAGCTAAATATACGGGTAATAAAATTAAACGAGAACTAACAAGTGGAGGTTACCCTCGTTTCGACAAAAATCACAGTGTTTTTTTAATGATGATTCTTGGGACAAAATAAAGATACCTTGGATTGAGTTCTTGTATGGAAGTTTGAATGAAAGATTGACGATTGTCACGAAATATATTGATGCGGAATTTTAGATAAAAGAAGGGCAATGAACAACAATCTAGCCAGTTGAAGTTGTCGTATTTTAAAACTCTCATACAAGAACCGCTCATATCTTCGGCCACAGGGTGCATTGACAGAAGTTATTTCAGGCGGATATCTTCTGCAATTAAGATCACTAAATACGCATTGTGATCCGAAACGACACGAGCGTGACCTTCACTTGTAAGTAGTACTACCCCAATTAGTTGAATTGATCCATGAACAAAATGTACTAGTTCGACAACCTTAGAAGTAGGATTCATCAATGGAATTAAAAACGCGATTACAGGAAAATTATTCGAGTATATTATTAAAATGTGTGTCCATCTTATGGATCGCTCCCGGAAGTAAGTGTCCCATCGATGAGAATGAATGCTTATCCGAAGGCGACAGGTATGTTTATTCCAGTAGGGAAGATTTAAGCTCATAGCCGAGCGAATTAATCGTTATTTTGACCACTTTTACTGAATGCGCACGGAAAAGGCGCGTGGAAATGTTGCTACAAAAATCATGATTTCGAGACTTCGGGACTTCGGGTTTTTTCCCAATATATGATTCAAATTAGAATTTATCTTCTCGTAAAGAAGGTTTCAACTGATTCACCAAATTTGAGTTCTCGAAGCACATTACTTACTTTCTAATCCGAACATGGAATACCATTTTTGTCTTTCAACTGTTGTAATCGATATGGATAGAAGTTTAGACATCATCCATGATGTTTCGCTATATACAGAGTGCGCCAAATTTGATGAAGAAATGGGAACATCGAATAACTTTCAATCAATTTGGACTTACATTAATCTATCAAATGGCCGCCTTCATTGGCAATTGGAAAATGTGCTGCATTTGCTGCGTTTTTCATAACACTCACAACATTGAAATTATAGATAATCAGAGAATTCGAAATCATACGATTTATTGCAGACTATTCCACTAAGGCACGATTCGAGTAACGGTCCCAACAAATTGTAATAGACTAAATTAAAATACATAAAATAATTTATGAAAATCGGCTGGAGAATGTCAAAGTTACTTGATGTTCTCATAGCTCCATCAAATATGGCGTACCCTGTAGGTTTCTCAAATATATCATTTTTCAGTCGCCAATTAAAATCCGTTGCAAATTAAGGCTACATTTTTTCACTTTCCGCAAGTGAACTATTTTCGGAACGAACATAGACATGTTTAACACAGCACTGTTATTGCTACGAACCTAGGATCTTTGAGACATGTTTTTCACGTTGAAGCTGAATGTCAGTCCTTCCCAATGATATATGACAAGTCTATATAAACACCCAACATACGTTTGAGACCATGTTTGGAGGACAATCTATGAACATTCCAATGATACGGTTTTGTTGAATAAACATCTTTCTATCATATGCACAACAAAAATCCAATCTTCGGCTAATGCCTTAAAGGCCTCTTAAAGGCCTCTACGATTTTATATAGAAAAATCATCGATCGAATAAGAATACAAACATTTTTTTATTTAATTTTTTATGACGTTTATTTGTAGTCGATTTTTTTCAGATACAAGTTATGTCCTCCATACGCATTTTGTATGGTGAAAATTATTCGATTCCACTCCCCTTACAAAATGTCGGATTTCGTGTTGATTGACCTAGTACAATTTGCACCCCGGCGCGAACACCTCCACTCTGGAATCGATGCTGCTGCCGCTCTTCGACTTCAGCAACACCGTGACGCTGGTCGAATCGATGCCACCCGCCACGATCGATGCCCTGGCCGCCTTGCCGTTCGACTTCAGATTGTGCACGCGAATCGCCTGGATCGGTCGCACATTGATGACACCCTCTGGCGGATAGGTGATGCGCACCTCAACCGACTGCAGCATGCGCGATTCCTCCTCGACGTGCAGGTCGAACACCGGTGCCGAATTCGCGTACATCTCGCCGAACTGGACGAACGGATTCGTCGACCGCGCCAAGGCGGCGGCGACGGCGACGGCGGCGATTAGGGCAGAGATAACCAGCAGCTTCATGGTGCGCGTTCTGCAGAGGTTTGGGTACGAATTAAATTGCGATGTTTCTCGAGAGACGATCTGTCAATGACTGTGCTGACCATCGGAAGTCGGGTGGGTTTTATACTCTGCATTGGAATTATAAGAATGTGATAACGAATCATAACTCATTGGAAAATACAAGTAGAACAACTTTTTGTTTTTCAGTCAGCAGAAGACATTTTTTGAACCCTTCGTGAATGATATCGGACGTTTATTGAGATGATACATGTTTTTAGTTGCAGATCTTATGTTCCAAATAATTTTTGTGGCAAATTTCTCGAGAGACGATCTGTCAATGACTGTGCTGACCATCGAAAGTCGGGTGGGTTTTATACTCTGCATTGGAATTATAAGAATGTGATAACGTCGGTGTTTGAATGCAGCTATTGTGATTGGGAACTTTCATAATTCCCCTATCATGCCAAAGAGCTCTGTCAATCATGAGATTGATAAAATATACATGTGATGAGCGACGATCCGACGAGGTGGCGAATTTCGGCGTTCACTGAGAACTCGCGATGCTGTGCAATTGTGAGACTGATAAAAAATAAGCAAGGCCCGGAAGTTAAGTGAAAATCCCTTTTGACATGTTAAATGTCTATACTGTTGATATGTATGTAGAACTCAGAGCAAAACCACAAGAAAAACGCACCACAAAACATCGCATGAAACATGGTAAAGTCGCCGCCGTCGAAACGTCGCACGCGTGAACTGGCCACGACGCCGCCGATGGCCGACGATGGCCGAAGTGTGCGCACCACACGAACAAAGACGAACGATTCAGTAATAAGCGACGAGCGAGCGGCGCTCGCCGAGCGC
>JANTBZ010052265.1:0-10195 GCA_024741255.1 Exechia fusca | reverse complement strand
ACTTTTCTCACTATTTTCTACTTTTGTTGTTCGGTAACACTGAAACTATCAACATTATTAAAAATCAATGTTCACATGAATTGTAGCATTTTTAATAAGCTTTCATTTTATGTGCGGCAGATCGGCCTACGAAAGTTAAAAAATGAGATATGGGCAATTATCTGAGGTCATGTAGAAAAATACAACTTACGCCATTTTCTTCGAAAGCCTTCCTGAAAATTATTTTTTCTTTTCGGATTCGTGATTAGGAGATAAAAGCACGTCAGATAAGTTTATACAGATAGGCGATAAACGCCATAACTTTATTTTTGTTACCCAGTGTAATGATTCGGCCTTCTGTAGCTGCTCTCAAAACCTTCAAGTCAATCCATACATATATCATGTCATTATGTCAACGCGATCGGCAGAGACGCAGCGTCTAACACTCACCCTCAACCCTCAACCCTATTAAATGAAATTCACAAAATATCAATTCATGAAATACTAATAACTAAACGAAATTGAGTTGAATTAATATAGTTTTCAACAAAGCCTCTCAAAATAGTTGGTCTAGCTACGGGCCTGCTGGCGACGGCGTTGTTGGTCTGGTCGCACCGCGCGAAGCCCGCACCTAATACGCAAACATTACACACATGACCGGTGGAGTGCAAACAAGCGCGCGCGCGCTCGCCGGTGCCGGTGGAGCCTAGCTCGTCGTTGCCTCGCTCGGCGTTCGGCAGTGAATTCTCGCGCGCGATTGTGTGTGCAGATGAGTGGATTGAATGGTGCTAGCGAGCGAGCGCGGGCGCGCGAGCACAGAAAACGTATGCGCGTTTGATGAGGAAGACCGTCGACGATCGTCGAGGACGACGGCGGAGCTGATGACGATAACCGCAGCGACAGAGCGTCGAGTTGCAGTTGCTGCACACAGAGCGAGTGTGTATGTGGTGTGTGTGGTGTTTGTGAATCGGGAACGATTCGATGTGCTAGTGTGTTCGTCGCCGCCACTGAAGTGGGCTGAACGATGACGACTACGATGGTGCGTGTTCACACGATAGACTGGGGTATTTTGGCGGTTTTTATTGATCAATTGAACATATACTGATATGGTGAAAAAAACAATCTACGCAACATAAGTATAACATTCTTCCGTCATGGTCGAATTGATGCTAACATGGTTACCAAATTAATCAGCATATTGAAACGCCTGTTTCATGCAATATGGACATCGAATTAAAAATCAAAACCTAGGACAATAAAATGACGATACATATCTGAAACTCATAATTTCTTCACAAGTTTTCAATCAACGTCAAAAGCAAACTGTGGTCCTGAGTCGGATGGAAATCGGGTTGCACATATTTTGTTGACGAAAGTTCATTATTATTTGAAGTGGGAATGAACTGTGAAAATCACTCTATTGATCCTCATTATCAGCAGTTGATTAGACCTGAGAATAAATTTTGTTGTTGATAAGACTTGAGGACAATTGTCAATTTATTTTGTATGTTTGAACTCATTATTCTGGAATTAGCAGCCTTTCCTCTGAAATTATGTCTGTATACCTGTCGTTATTGTTAATGTTCATATCGTTTTATCGTTTAATAAAAAATACATTCTTTAAAATGTAATCCATCAATTCACTACATTCTACAGTAGTGCAATTCGCTGAGAATGTGTCACACAGAAATACACTAGACAAACTGACATCATTTCTGACGACTTGCTGTGTCGATGTATGATGATCGATCGATGTATGATGATTGAAGTTTACGTACATATACCTTGTGTTATCATGAAGTGGGGCTTGTGCAATTATTGATGCATATAACGAAAGAAACGAACTGTATGAATTCAAAATATGAGCTTATGAGACAACTGGGTTAGAAGTTGCAACTGCTCAAAGTATCATGCTGATCAATTGGATCTGGCATAATGACCCAAACTATGTATAAATTAATTCACACGCGCCATTTTCACTTTGAAACTAGTGACCAATAATAATAATTAAATTACCCGAAATTACTGAAATATTCTTGTTTTTTTATTTGTACGCATATCTGTAATGATTACAACGCACAACGCACATCGATGTAAGACACTCCAGTGAAGAGTAATAGTCTCTAATCCAATCACGAATTTCTGTTGTATTATATGGGGAGTAAAATATAATAGTTTTCCTCATTCAAAACATCGGTTTGGTTGAGAGGCCATAATTCAGCACTGGAGTTACTTAGAAGAATGTATGCGTATACTCGAATGGAAGACAATGGAATTGTGTACAAATACATCATAATTTTCAAAAACTATTCAAAATTGCTTTTATGTTTTATCAGTTTAATAATGTCTTCATATATGAACGGACAGGTATTTCTTAGGGCGTTCTAAGACACGGGTGAGTCATGTTCTCAATATTTGTATCTCTTTCGAAAGAGTAATGTTCATTCAACAGAACTGCAATTGTAAAAAAAATCTATGATGCGAAATCACTTCTACTGGCTATACAGAAAAAATCCTACTTGATGAAACTCCACAACGTTGCTCTAATCGAAAACTTTGTTTAATTCTTTCCAATATCGAATTTGACGATTTTCTCGCACCATAATTTCTAACGCATTGGCAAAAACGAACGAATTTGAAAGAAATGTTGGACATTTAGCGCCCGTCTAACACACAGCGATATACCCAACTCTCAATGCGCATTTAATAGAGGTGGCAAACATTTATGCATGCATGCGCCCGAATGCGCACACAAAATGCTTTCAACGGAGTCGTGTCGTCGTCGTCGTCGTCGCCGCGACACCGCGGCATTGCAATAGTATGCACAAACACACCGAACACACACACACACGCACGCACGCACAGCGAATCGGTTTGAATCCCGACCAAAACTTTAGCGGTACCCAACCAGCCAGCGTGCGCTGTTTGATGCGGTATGGCTATGCTCGATGCTCGCTGTATGTGTATATGCTCGCTCGTTGTTCGCTTTAGCACCGCGCGGAATTCGGTTGGCGGAACCGTTGCAGAACGTTTACGCCAAGAGTCGCCTCCGCCTCCCGTACGGCGCCACCGACACCGCCACCACACACACACACACATGCACACGCTACACAAGAGCATACATATTTGTTGATATAAGCACCGCGCCAAACGCGCGCACGCGCGCTCGCATATATTGAATGCATAAGTCGGTTAAATTGTAATGAATCATTCGAATACGCAAGCGCGCGAATATACACATGCGAGCATTACTCACTCCGAAACCGCGCATCATACTACTCCACACACAACCGCTACTACTGCCATATGCTTCAGTGGCATTTAATACAAAAACCCACACCCATGGGGGAAGATGGCTAGTTGTAGCCAGTACCCGTGTGTGTTAACCTTAAGATTTGACAGATAGCATAAATAAACAGCTGATCCTATGATGGTCGTTTGTGCGCTATGTCAGAAGAACGTATTAGTACTGAAAGACTGAAACTCGAAATTTCTCCTAAAATCAGCACCATTTGTTGGGCTGGAATCGGCCAATTTGGCATACAAATGGCAAATATCGACATCGAGCCCGATAAACCACCGACACTGAATTGTCCTTTCTTTCTCTGAAGTCTTCTATCTTTCCTTCGCTGCACTTTGATCCACCAGCGGCTTCAAGGCAGATGTATTTTGCATTGATATAATATAAAGTTATCTCCATAACCCAGCATTTCCCCTACTACCACATCCACATACACCATACATATTTGACGTTGGGTATGCGCTGCGCTCACGAAATTGGTCCAAATGGATTCAATGCGCGCGCAGCACGCAGCAGCTTTGCGGTCCGCTCCAGCTCCAACTCTCCAACCGTCACCGGATTGCTCTTGCTCCGCTGCACGAGCATAGCGCGTACTATACACGTCTAGCATACACGCACGCACACATCTGCGCACAGATGAAGCGCGCGAGCGCGTCCCTTTATGTTTCGTCATTGCCAATCGGATCTGAAGACTGCTCGCAAATAAATTACACATACGCGCACGCGCTCACTCGCGCAAGTGATACGCTAGATACGCGAGATACGCGAGATATGCGAGATACACGAGAGCTGAGCATATATACAACATAGAGGACAGTAGTCGAAAAGCGAACACACGTGTTTCACTCGGGGGGCGGAAATAAAGAACAAGACAAGTCAAGTTTCGATCATCTGAGCTACTGAGCGCGATTTCCTTATCGTAGAAAATCGTAGGAAGAGGAATATAGGAACCACCTTATTCGTCTGGATTCCCATCTAGATCACTGTGATGCGCACTCCGTGAAAGTCGGCAATCCACCGTCTCGCAATCATCAGTACAGGGTCAGCCATAGATTATAATATTTTTCGAACGATATTCCATGTTCGATATTCCGCCGTTTTCTATTGATTATGTGAATTTAAATCCATAGACATCAGAATATTGAAACATAACAAATAATAAATTTTGACGATATTGAATGCAATGAATATCGAAATCGAAATGCTTATGAAATGCTGAAGAGGAATGGGAATACGAGTTAACTTACTTTCTGTATTTGTGAAATACCAAACAAGATATTTTCGATGAGCCAATCGAAGACTCTTGTAGTGGATATTGGTATTTTCTCTGATTGAATATTGTTCCCAGATGTAGAAACTATTGCAATGTGTTGACGAACCATTTTGACAGTGCCCAAAGAACGAGCTATCGCAAACTAAAGACATTTTGCAACCTCGAAGGCATAATAATACAGTATTTCTTAAAATGTAATTCAACTCTCTATTGGAACACCCTGCACATCGCAGTATATGCAATTCGCTAGTAGTATCTGTGCGTGAGTGTGCGTGCGTGCAATCCGCCCCGTATATGCGACGATGCTGGCTGCTGCCGCTGCCGGGCTGCTCGTGGTCGTATTATTGGGCGAAAGCGGATCGGAGAAAATCTGCAATTTGTGTTCCTGCATATTGGTTTAATCGTCGATTCCGTGCACGTTTTCCTTTTGCTCCGGCGAGCTGGCGAAACTGTTACGCTGCTCGCCGCTCGCAGCTCAGCACGACTGCGCGGCTCCTCCGCTCTCGTCCGGCGATGCACCCGTCCGATCGTCGGCTGTGTGCGTGCGTGCGTGCGTGCGTGTGTGTGTCGGGCACAACGAATTGTTGGAAATCGCTTCGATTGGTATCGGACGAAGAGTGTGTATAGCATATAGTGAGCATAGACGCGACGAATGGGGGAGGACGGTGGTATATCGATATACTAGTATATCACGAGCAGTCGACGCAATCGACGACGCTGTCCGTCCCATAATGCCACACTATTGCGTATGTATTATATAGAGTGAAGTGGGGCATTTTTCATACACAATAAAGTCATAACTAGCATTCAAAATCTCAAGTTCATAATTTCCAGTCAATTTCGAAATTGAAGGTGGCTATTGGAAGACAAGTTATCGGGTCATAATTCTACTAGACATTTTTGTCAATGCTTGCAGCTATTGTGTAAAAAACCGATAGCCTTTTTGCCGATTAAAAAGTGAGGGAAATATTTCATCGTCAGGAATTCCCAACGATGACGTCGGAGTAGAACAAATGAGTATTACTGTGTTTATCAAATCGAGTGCAACCGATAAAAACCAATAACCCCCATGGCATCTATCATTTAATTCTTCGTCTGCAAAAGTTAATACCGACAACAAAATTGCCAACCTTTGCAAAAAACTGCCCCACTTTACTCTTTGTATGTGTGCCACTGCTACTACTATATCTGGTGCGTGTATGTATTTGCGCTCATGCTCTGGCGATTTGATTTATTCGAGCAGATATTGTAATTTTTAAGTCATAGCATGTCCACGGTATTCGGATATGTATGTTCTCGGGCAGGTGCGTTCGCAATCGATTGGCTGCTGTACGGACGTGTGTACTAGGTTGATACCTGTATGATATTGGATTTTATTCATGGTCAATTAAGGGGCTCGCTACTGAACAACGTTTCGAATTAATCCATTTGTATTTTAAGTGTGAACCGAACACATGTTGGGACACCTAATGCGGTGCATGTCCCTAATGTCTATGAGTATATTGGAGCATAAAATGTGCATTATTTAATCGTTGACTTTGTATTTTTCAATTTCAGATCTTCTGGATTCGGTTCTGACTTGGAACGACATCACACTACCGAATAAGGTAAGTCCTAGGCAGATCACACTACACAAACTATAGCATAACTAGAAACAAAAACATATCCATAGACATCAACCTAGTACATATGTGTGCGTTCGATTTCGGTATCCATTCCGTATCAATGTTGTGTGCTGCTGTGCTGCGTCTGCTCGTGTGTATCATCATCAGAATGCAACACCCGATGCTCTGGCCAAACAGACTTTGCACACAAATGAACACGCACACATTCGCGCAGCGATGCGGTGATTATACCGCATCGGACGAATGTGTGTTGGAGCCGTGCAACTTTGAAACAAATACGCACACGTATCTCTCGGCACTGTCGGGATGTTCGGATTATCCATACGTACCTACATGAACGAATATTGCAAGCAACATACACACTACAGAAACGAGTTTAGTATGTAATGCGCATTAAAAAAATCGGCGGAAGCACCAAGATTTGAAAATGTGCAGCGAACGGATGCGCAGTGCTTACGGAACCTACTACAAACACGAAACGCTAATATGCGTAACACGTGTGTAACACGACACCGGAACACGTCGTGATGAGAATGTCATGCTGCGGCCGGTTTGCACGTATTATTTCTGCTTCAACTACTGCTGTTACTGCAGATGTCTGAACCGTGTAGCCAGACCAAATATACCAGAAAGCCATTGTTTTGATAACATTAAATACCAAAATTAATTTACAATCTATTCGAATTCTTTATATTTTTGCCGATACCGATAAATATAACATAATCGCGTCTCGTGTTTAGTTAGAGTGACTTAGAGATATGAGCGTATGCTTAAATATATGGTAATAAAATAGTGCTAAAATTAACATCATTTGCAAAAATGTACAAAAATCGCTGTGGCTTTAAGTTTTGTAAAATCTAACCTATAAGACGATGATGATACTACAAACGAGTTTTATTTAGAAGACCGATATGAGAAGATGCTCCGTCAATCGGACACTCACTGAATTGTAAAATCGGCAAAAAATATGCAGTGTTTCAAAAATGTCAAGAGACATCTGACCATTGTAGGAATTACCGCACACTCATTCAGATGTTAATTTCCTTGATTTTTTTCGCCGATACGCCGATACGCCGATTGCTGGACATTTCTTTCTTCCGAAAGCACCGGAGCCCGGAAGCAGGATAAGTTGAACGGTAACTATATAACAGAAAACCATGCGACAAGTGAAGACTTAGAACCTCATTGTCCTAGTTGAAAGTAATGTTACAGTTAAACTTGAACTGCGATATCATACGGACTCCGATGTTTTCGAAAGAATTAAATGTCCTGCAATTCCGAGTCAATTTTTCGATTAGTCCTTTTTCGACGCACCGAAAGTGTCGGAAGACTACGAGACTGTGGTAGAGATACGCCGCGGATTTCTGCTGCTGTTCCTACACGCGCTACTCGACTTTCGAGCAATGTCATGTGCGGCGCGTGTCTGCGATCATTTGTGTGTGTATGTGGTATGTTTATGCTGTGATGTATACCATATGTCGTGAATGAGCATCTCATGCTAGGTACATGCTCACATCACACATGCTCGCACATTCACACACACACACGTGTGCACTCTCATCGTCCCTGCATCATGCATCACACATTACACATTACACACATGCACACACAAGACAATAATATTATGAATGGATGAGTAGCGTGTTTTGTGTATACTCACGGTCGGTGCACAGCAGCAGCAACAGCAGCATAATGCTCGAGACGCACACGACGGAGCATAGCGAGCATAGCTAGTGCGCTATAAATAACATTATTTACACACGAGTTGAGTCGCCGCTGTGTGTGTGTGTGTGTGTTCGGTGTGCATGATGTTCATGTGTCTGTGTGTGTGTGTGCGTGTTTGTGTGATGTGTGTGCTCATGAATTTTTCGGGCATCGAATAACAACGACGTCGGCGGCGGCGGCTCAGCGCGCGCGGCACAAAGGAAGCGCCAAGTCAAGTTCGTTTTAATGTCTCGCACGCACGCACACCGGCTGAATATGGCTGGCTGGCACGCAGCTCCGGCGGATGGTCTCCTTAGTGTGCTCAGTGCTCAGCTCAGCTCTCTCCGGGGACGCATTTGTGCGACGCGTCGCGGGCCTGGGCCCCGGAGGCCGCCGTAGCCGCCGCCGCCGCCGTCGGCCAGACTTGACAACACATTTTAATGGAAATATATGTTTTTTTATTGAATAAAAATAACACTAGGATATTTGTTCAGCGAATTAGTTCACTTTTGTCTGGTAGCTTGAACTGTTGTGCGTTTTCCAATCTTAAACATGAAAATATCTGTTGTGAGATTCTGTTGCGGCAACTGCCGCGCCAAATTATAGCAAGCAACAACACTGAAATGTCAAAGGAAAAATGTAAATAAAGGATTGATTCTGGAACAGCACAAGCGAACGGTCGTTCTGTGTCGGGTTTTTGGAGTCAGTCAAACACGGAAAATACAGTCCACTCTTCGGCGGAATCATTTGGTCCTAACGAGTCGGATCTTGAACTCGGTTCGGTTACGGTTCGGTTTTCGGTCACGGTCGTGCGAGTGCAAGTTTTTCGGGTGTATATTCGGGTGTTTCGGTCGGCTCACCGTACACAAACACACACACACTCTTACACACTCACGCATCTTCATCATCATGTCGGCTGCATCAATGGAAGCTATGGTCACCCAGACGTCGGAGTGCGTGCTGAGGTTCGACGGTGAGACGCTGATGTGTCGGGAACGGCTAATAACCGAGGAAGCGCTGCAGCTCCGGGTGGACCTGCTGAGGCGCGCGTGGAACAACTTCAATGCGGCTTGGAACTTCTGGCAAGCGGCGGCGGAAGCGGAGGAACTGAACGAGGATTATTTTTCGGACGAATTTCGTGTGGAGGTCGATGAAGCGTACGATGACGCACGGTGCGGCCTCATTGACATTAGAGAATCTGTGCTCGGTGTGTATGCGCCCGTACGGGCGCAACTGCTCTGGTCGGTTGGTGAAAGCCAAGTCGCCATGGTCGCCGGCAGTTTGTTCGGCATGGGGGCGCAGGTGTTGGGTGCTGGAAGCATCTGCGGTGAGGGAGTTGCTGCGCAGTCTCTCGCAGTCGACCAGGTCCAGGAGGGCGGTGGCCAGCATGGCCAGGAGGGCGGTGGCCAGCATGGCCAAGATGGCGGTGGCCAGAATAGCCAGGATGGGGGTGGACAGCAGGTCGGTGGCGGCGGCGTCGGCATCGGAGTGGGCGACGGCATTTGCGGACAGATTGGCGGAAGGATCGGCGTCAGTGACGGCATTGGCGGCCAGGTAGACGGTCGGATTGGCGGCCGGAGTTGCGGAGAGATCGGCGGAATTGGCGACACTGGTGGGATTGGTGGCGGTTGGAGTTTCGGCGGCGGAGCTGGGCAAATTCGCGATATTAGCGGGGCGAGCGCCATGATAGTAGGCGGCGGCAATGGCATAAAGAGGAGAAACATGATGGACATGCAGCGCGAGGCGATGACGCTGGCGATGGGCGAAGATGGACGATCCACGTCGGAGCGACCGTTCCGGCAGGGGATGCGGAAGCGGGGCGATGGAGCGGTGCAGCTGCACCTCACCCAGGGACAAGGGCTGCAGGAGACGCAGTGGCAGCGCGTGCCAGGAGAGCGGAATCCGGCCGACGTCGAGTCGCGGGGCATCATGCTGGCGGCGAAGCTATGCTGTTGGACGGGCCCGCCGTGGCTGATCCAGGCGCGTCAGCGGCGTCAACGAGAATGCGCCGGAGGCGACGACAAGAAGGAGGGCAGTTCTGAACGTGGCGCGGAGAGAAGGCCCACAAGTCGTGGGTAGCGGAGGGGCATAAGGCCGAGAGACGATACGGATTGGTGTTGCCGTGACGGCAAGGGGGGCGGAATGTTGCGGCAACTGCCGCGCCAAATTATAGCTAGCAACAACACTGAAATGTCAAAGGAAAAATGTAAATAAAGGATTGTTTCAGGAACAGCACAAGCGAACGGTCGTTCTGTGTCGGGTTTTTGGAGTCAGTGAAACGGCGGAAATACAGTCCACTCATCGGCGGTAACA
>JANTBZ010052254.1:0-10199 GCA_024741255.1 Exechia fusca | reverse complement strand
CTGACATCATAATAGTTCGCACACCTTGAAAGTTGCATTACTCGTGTTCGCCCATCTATCAAGGGACATCCACACAAATTGTAATGATGCAGTAATGTAGAATGAAAGTCATTATATAAACTGCATAACTGCATAACGGCATAACAATAAACTGCATAACTTTCAAACTACTACCTGACATCATAATAGTTCGCACACCTTGAAAGTTGCATTACTCGTGTTCGCCCATCTATCAAGGGACATCCACACAAGTTGTAATGATGCAGTAATGTAGAATGAAAGTCATTATATTGTATTAGAGAAAAATCGCTGTATCACCTCTGGCTAAGGGCGTCCCATAAAGACCTATTTTAAAATATATGGAAACATTGTCGAGCTATTTGGATGGACATGATATAATTGGTGCATAATTTCATTCTCATCAATTTGAGTATACGGACATTGTTCTAGGTCATTCCAGTAGGAAGTTATGGTCTCCTAACCAAAGACAAAATACACATATTTTGTATCGGGAAAAATGTTTGTTTTCACTCTCCATACAAAAATCAGAATTCCGTGATTCTAAAATAATGTAAAAATACTTACACATTTCCCAGCGGCAAGTTCAGCGTAATGCTGCCCTCAACATCCGGACCGTACTTCACATATCCAAAGAACCCAATGATCGTGTACAGCACCACCACCGTCACCATCGCGGTATTCAATACACCGGGGCAACCCAAAAATCGCTGCGGCTTCTGCATCTGATTCTCCACCGGCATCACCGCCCCAATGCCCTCCATTGCAAAAATCACCGTACTGAAGAAGTACGGCAACGTTGACCAGCCGGAGAACAGGTTGCGATCCTCAAAGTGCAGCTCCTCGTTGAACATGAAGAACAGCACGATGCCGAACGTCACCACAATCATGATGTTGGCCATCATCGAGAACGGCACCAGGTACTTGAGGACGCGCACCTGGCCGATGGCGATGCACGGAATTAGCACGATGGCGATGTAGTAGCGGATGTCCCAGTCGATGCACATCTCGTTGTTGATGATGCGCAGCAGCGAGTTGGCGACGAACACGATGTACACGCAGCCGGCACTGAAGTAGGTGGCCATCATGCCGTACTCGCAGAAGATTCTGCGCGGATGGGAAGTGCAGAGAGAGAGGGGTGAGTATTGTTTGTCGGTTCGGCGGAATTATCAGCATGGTAGACTAAGGTACTATACTAAACTCTGTCGAATAGACAACGCCAAGATAAGGCCTAGAGTGCGTGATCGAAACGATAGGCTTATCCCTATCGAATAACAAAAGTGATCAATTTATTGATTTGATTAATGTCTGGATTCCGAAGTTCACCTTGAATTAAAAAAAAACGATTTTTTTTTGTGCGTCTGTAACGCAACGAAAATATAGTTACTCATTGAATTACTGATTCTGTAATACATTTCCCATGAAAAATTGTGTATTTTTACGGAGTTATTATATCTCACATTTATCAGTCATTCAGCCGATCGACGATTCCTCAAAACGTTCAACTTTGGCCGTTGCTCTACATTGATATATGACCGACGGTCCGTTTTTAACGGTTGATGCTTGGCACTCAACTGTCGACAAATTAGCTCTGTGCTGTCATATTGAAATCAATCATTGGACAATCGGTGACAGTGTTTGGCATTTGTTCGAGCACTGCTGCCTCATCACACGTGCTATCGTGACCTTCAGTAATCTATACACAACAATCAACATTCCGTATGTTATACTCCAGCATCGGAAATGAGTAGAAAAAAGATACCGCAAAGAATGCACACACCGTTCTAATCATCATAGTCCATTGAAGTGACTAAATGACTCGTGCTTCAATTGAACGGTCGCGATTTGAATTGGTAATTCGCTAGCATTTGCTATTTCGTCGTAGAATTATGCGCTCAGACGCCACCTGTCTATAAATAAAGTCTATCGCTGAAATGATGTAGTGGCCAGTGACTTTTTCTCGTTGCGGAGGTCAGCACTGGCACATGGTACACACAAACTCTACATGCAATTGACATTGACTCTGATTACGGTCAAGCACTACGACAAATTTATGCATGAATATTCATACTCGAAATTGAAGCACGTTATTCACATCAAAGCCATTTGACATAAACCCCCAACCCGTTTGTTTGTGCCGACAACATAAGATTCAATTGCACACAACCCCCTCCCCTTATTCTGCTACTACAGGGTGATCAATTTGAAACTTGTTTGTAATACGGCAATAAATGGAATGAAAACAATTATTTTACAATACAACACATCTCGAATTACTCTGTAAGGAAATCTTGTTCAATATTTAGTTTTGGTAGTCATTAATTATTCTATCAACCCATTTGTCCGTAGCTAGTAGCAAGTCTAACTAACGAAGAGCTCAAGCTAGATCTCTAGGATAATTTGATGGAGTGATGCATATTGACGTTTTCGAATCATATCCCCAATATCCCCCATTCATCCCCTCACCGCACTCACCTCGCCGCATTCGAATACGGCCGCAACGCCCTCGGACCGGTCTCGAACACCTTCTCCGCCGTCCCGGCAAACGTCAGCGCCGGCGTTCGCGATTTCCGGCACACGCCGTGCGATGTCTTCACGAAAATGTGCACACAATGCGTGCAAATAACGCCCACGATAAGCGTCGCAAACAGACCAACACCCAGACCGGCATTCTTGAAGGCCATCGGCATCGCCAGAATTCCGCTGCCCAGCGAGCTCTTCAGCAGATGCGCCAGCGAGCCCATCGTCGTGTTCGGCTTCTCGCACTCGCGATGCTCGAACGGATTCCAGTCATCGTTGTCATCGCTGCCGGTCGCATTTGCGTCGATGTCGTAGCCGTTGGCCTGCAGCTCCTTGGACGATGGCTTGTCGGTCAGCTGGGTGCTGTGTGTTTGGGTGTTGGGCGAAAGTGATGGTGGAATTTCATTGTTATTGAGTGTACAAATAATAACAGACACTGATATGGAAAATTGGTGAGCAATAACCGCACGATAAGCGACAGCACGCAAGTATGTCAACAGTCGTAAAAAGCTACCATACCGAGTAAAATTGCCACGCGTTTGGCGCGGGCAATAAATTGTAGAGTCGTCAATAAACAATGTTGAACATGTGTATACATGTGCGAGAAGCGACAGAATAACTGGTTCGCTATCAGTGCCTGTCGCAGGGGCGGTGTCGGTGTCGGTATAACAATATAATCAGCCACCCGTCGACCGACCGATGGTCGTATAAAACATAAGTGTTTTGCGATATTGCGTTTTGTCTTCTGTGGTGGTGATCATTATGACGTGGCAATTGGTATCAGAGATAGAGGCCGCGTTGGGCGCGTGTGCATGAAAAGGAACGACGACGACGACGTGACTTCCATATTACAGAGTGTGTCCAAGAAGATGGTATTTAGAAACACAATAAATAATAAATCAGTTCTTCGAACAACAAAACAGAATTATCGGTTTTCTCATTCAATAAGGCTAAGACTAACTATGACTTATGACTTATGACTTATGACTTAACTATTCATATTCGCATATTTCGTACTCAAAAACATGTTGCATATCATTATTATCGATCAATAAAATTGTTATAAAATAATTGTTACAATCTCAAATTCAACATGATCGCTTTAATATTGGTCAGTGTCGGGTACGCATATTTAACGTTCATTGTTGATCAATAGATAATATGCATTTACTGCTCAGTATTTACTGCCCGGCATTTGAAAGATCGTTATTATCAAAGTATTAAACAGAAAGTCGTCTATCAGGCTTGTACAGCACATTGCATGAGTCAAAGTCGTAAATATCTTTCCATTATCGCCAGACGTCTAATGATCGAATCGAAAAAATTCACGTTCGGACTTTCGACGGTCACTTCTCTCAGTACACAACTTGTCCTTGCTTCTCGGAAGCACCCTGTTCGATTGGATTGCAATCACGACCAAGCTCTAGATAAGCCCGACAATGTACTGTGCTCGAGCTCTTCTCTGCTGTGTCATGGTCACCACCACCGGCGGAAAGGAAACGTATGTGTGTGTGTGTGATATGCCGACATTGGCATGTTGCTCGATAATATTGGCATATCAATATCACACACAAACACACACACACACACCCGCGAAACCGCTGCCGTTTTATCAGTGCCTGCGGTGCGCGTGACTCGTATTATCTGTTCGGTGAAATCTCGGCGAACACACACACACGGTTGATGCGGTGGTCGTTGGCAATATATACCGGCCGACGACGACGATTGACGGTTGTTAACGGGAACGGGGACGTTAGGCGAACAATAAATTACGCACGCGCACTTCAGGCTGATCGCGCGACTTTTCAGGATGACTTTACCGAATTACCGACGGTTGTGACACTTTTGACAGCAGCGATGAAAGACTTTAAGGCTTATGCGCATGATCGATCGATAGGCCTTAATATGTCTTAGAATTGGCTTTCGGCCAGCAGCAATCAATTAAATCGAGCACATTTGACACTGGTGAACGAAACATATTAAATATTCATACTCACGTGGAATTGAAGTCGTTCAAATTGAAGCCGATCGGCCGACGATCTTTCGTATCGGAATCCATGGTGAAGAATGCGCGGGTGCTTGAAGATGGACACTGGCACGGTTTGTTTTGTCTGCAAACGATGGCTGAATTAGTTGTGTGTTCAGTTGACACAATCAAGTGTGATTCGAGGCACGCGCGAAAATTAGAACTTTGATGGACGAGTGCTGCTGGACGAGTGCACCTGTTCGGTGTGACTGTGAGCACAAGACTGACCGCAACCCAGCGGATTGCTCAACGATTACGCTTCCGATCGGCGACCGGCTCGTTGGATCATTGAATTGTGTCTACACACACACACACACACACACACACGAACACAAACACTCGAAATCGAGCATTTCAAGTGTCACGAACAGATACACATACACACATACATACAGATACACATACACACATGAACATACAGACACGCAAATACACACAGACAGTGTGAATGAGTGTTTGAAGGTATCACCTGTATATACGTGAAATACTACCGTAATAATGATGTGCGAGCGTGCGCAAACACACACACACACACTGATAGCCATACAAATCAATTGATTACAGTGGCGGCGCACCCGCGCACACACGCTGACGATACGATAAGCGATATTTGAGCGATATATTCACACAGGTATGGTGCGACTGTGCGGTACAACTCACCCAATGACCAATATGTGTAAGACACCGCTGATTAGCCAGCTCTAGCCATTCAACCAACAATATTACTGCTTTGATATCAAATTGCGAACTGTCTTCGTAGCAATTGGGACGCATGGAAAATTTCAGACCTTCGGACTTCGTATCTCTTTTATTCATGAGGCGTGTGCTCATCCATTAGTTGGAATGATTTAAATATTGCATACACATGTCATTCAAGTGTGATTTAAAAGACCCTGGAGTTTAAAACTATGACCCTCAAGCCCTGTAACCGAACAATCATGAACAAATGTTGAACGGGTGAATTCAAAAATGCTTTAATCCATTCAAAATCATTTGTTGATCGATGCCAGCCGATTAAACTCCCAATTCACATTCGATCAACTTTATTGGTTTGTTTACGAATAAAAAACTCGTGTGTCGTTCACCATGAACGCACATGGATGACGTGCTACAGAAATGACGGTGCAGTTGTTCACACTTTGGGCTGCAATCAATTGCAGACTATCTAAGCTCTGGCGACTGGCGACTTTGACTGGCGGCTGCGGTTGATTGCAAACAGCGTGAATTAACACGTGTAAACGCGCATATACCATGACGCGATCGCTTTCCATCAATCATCAATCACTTGCACTTGAGATGTGTGGTGGTGGTGTACTTGAGGAGCACGGGCGCGATAAGGCGGCAATCGCAAAACCCTCCCGTTTGATTCTGCACGAATGTGTGAAATGCTGCTACCTGGCATACAATTTAATAAACCAGCTAGCTGAACGGATGGTCTCCAGAAGATACGCACGTTTTGGTTTTTACCACTTTTCAAGTGGCTGGTCGTGAGGGGTTTTATCTTTTATCATTTTGACAGTGTGTGACTTTGAATGGTCGGACGCGTATTGGTAGGTTTTCCCACCAATCGGGAACATCGCGCCGATTTTGTTGAATTTCACATGGCGGAAAATAATGCGGGTACTTCAAGTTATTTAGTTTTATTGGTCTAGGTCTAGGACCATAAATATGGTGATCGATGATGATAACCCTGAAAAACATTCAGTGTGGTGACCATTTGTTGGTATTTGGTATTTACTACCCCGATAAACTTATCGAATAGAGACCGATTGTACTACCGTTTGGCGTTCTTAATTATTTTATTATTTATTTCCCTCGATATCGGTAATTCGCGTAACTGAAAGCTTTTAACGTTGATTTGTCCAACGACGCATTTGTCAACAAAGTACTGCGCCGACGTGCAATCAGTTATTTTATTATTTATTATCTGATGATCCGTTATCATGTCCAATGCTATTATAGAAATAAAAATGACCTAATAATGACAGTCAGTACGAACGTGTTATAAATCATCGACTGTTCATCAATTCGCAACTGTGTTCGAATTGTTTGGGCGTTGTTCGTTGATTCACGTACACATCGAAATGTCGCTTCTTTCCACAAAATTGCGAAGCGCCTAAAAGAGACGATACTGCTGTTGAACATGTGCGATAAAAAGTTAGACACACACTTCATGCGAACTATAGCTCCATTGTCTCTCTGGGAGTGATTATAGCAGGCGTTCACGCGCCCGGGCTGCGGGCGGGTCGCCTTGAGTGCCTTGACACACATGCACGCGGGCGCACAGAAATTCACTCGCATGCGCCAGCGCAGAGCGATTGCCGCGGGCTGAGCAATTATTGCGAACGGTGCACGCGATTGCACGTTTGGCGCGTCTAGCATCTAGCATATGAGATGATCGTAGCTCGCGTAGAACACTCCATAGACACTGCGTATGAGTTGGCATTTGGATTACAGTTTATGCTGCGGTCACTCGTCACTGTGCATGTGCAAATGTGCACTGTATACTATACACATAATGAATGAATCAAGATCACGATCCGAAGAATGACGCATTGTCATTATTACAGCGATTTGGATTGCATTCAAAGTGCGCGCGGTTATGCTCTCATAGTGTACGTCACAAATTCACACACACGCAACAATCACGATCGACACGATCACCATTCAAAGCCGAAGCTAGCGCATGCGCCAAATCATATACTTACACACTGCGTCACTTATTCGGTTACATCGTCATCGTAGAATTGCTGTATTACTCATATTTCAATTAATTTCTATTATATCTACATTCATGCCTTTGTTAAAAATTATGCTACCTTGACGGACTGCTGCCAAAGTAACCAATCTTTGGTGTCGTTTAGAATTGGCCAAAATCCATCGGTTGTACTTTCGATGAATTCGACAGATATTGTGTGTACAATAAAACATGTGGAACGGTTTTATTTAGTCGCAGAAAAAATGCTTCTGTTTTCCGAAATTAGCACCATGCCATTTTGAACTTGAGTCCTATTTAACAGTCCCCGTCCCTCAAGTTCAATACGACTCCGCGCTCGCGGTGAGCATAGGTGACAAAATCAGCTACAGCGGCTGCCAAACGCTGCATGTGTTTGCTGCATGTGTTCGATCTGTGGTACCCCTGACAAGCAGCTGACGAGCAGACTGAGAATCAAAACATCATATGCATATTTTATATATGTTCGCCGCGAGCGCGACTTTCACGTGGTACGCGGAGTCGTATTCAACTTTGAGCCCAGTAATATAAAAGGTATTTTCATTCTAAAAAATTAAAAAATTGTATCATGTGATGAAAAATCAGACTTACAAAGTAACAAAAAAGTATTTAGAACAAATAGGAACCGAGTAATATCGAAGAGAAAGTATGAAATAACGCCGTCGCGTTACGTGGAACGTCTACTGTTAACTTATGTCCTGTATAACAGCAGTTGTACCGTACCCTGTCTCTAGTCTGTATTCTGTATACATCAGCTCGTAACGGCGAGTGTGTCGAGTGCGTCGAGTGCGAGCGAGGCGCATCGCAGTTCGATTGTGCGATGGTTGTTTGCGATGTGTGACAAACACGCACATTTCACATGATCACATGAGCCGACCACGACGACGATGCCAAGCCGAAGCCAAATTCGCAATGTTTGCGTTTCTCGTGACGTAACACCGGCGATGTTAATCACTTGTTAACAATTGATGCGTAATGTGTTCTGTCCACACACTGTCATCAGCGCATACCGCACACCGGTCGTCACAATATTTTGTCGTGGATATACCGAAATTCACCGAAAATATAATTCGTTGAGTCAATGAACGGTGCGAATTTGGGTGAAACACCTCGTCGCGATTTGGCGCAAACACGAAACGCTTCTAACATGCGGTCTGTAGTCTGTTGTCTGTTTCACACGTGTTCGACTTCAACAGGTGTTTTTCATATTTTGGATCCACATATATTTTTTCGGCGATCATTATACTTCTATTCGACAATCAATGTAATCCGTGTACTTGATAAAATACACCGTGACTCTATTAAACATTTTTCTCACAGCTCACATCTGTCTCCGTGTACGGATGATGGCATAGAATTTGTAAAATGTGCGGAATGCACATGCAACAATGGGACACATGCCTCTGGACTCTCGATTGTCATGTGTCTGTTCATTCCCACGATTGAACTTGCAAATGCTCTGTCAACAACGCAACGAACAATACGATTTCGAACAAGTGCAAATAATAATTATACACCCAGTTCGACGTACAATTGAATGCTGAATGCTCCGCAACGATATTGTGAAAGGTTATCTCGGAGAAAAATAACACACGTTTTGCTGTCTAATTGTCTTCATTCAAGCTTGTCACGACGGCACACTTCTGTTGATTTTCTAAATAAGGAACACGGATATCTTATTGTTTGTCTGTGCACTTGAACACCCTCGCGACGGTGGGTCTTACAGAAATGCAATTAGAGTAAAACTCGTGCACTTCACTCTTACCTATTGCACAAAGTAGTTCGGAATTCGCGGAGCGATACCGGTGCAGTCTGGATCGTATCGTATCGGCGCTCGATGATAGCGAAAGAAATCACAAAATCGTTGAACAAACACCGCTGCTGCTGAAGCTGAAGTGCTGATGTGTTGCTCGTTCGGTGGCTGCCTCCGTACTATGTCGCCGATCAATTGCAACGTGCACACGATATCTCGGCGGTGCTCAAACAATAGGACTTGGGGTGTGTGTCACATGCGCACACAGTAGCCCTGCGATGCAGTGAGTGTATGTATGTTGACGCCGCGTGCGTTCTTTCGATAGTGTCGTGTAATGACGACCACTTTTGGCGTGAATCGTCGTCAGAATTACTCAATGCTAAAGTTCGCACTTTGCCAGGGCGTTACGTCAGTGCGTGTATGTGTCTGTAGTCTGTAGTACTATTCAGATTACTGTATTAAAATGTGCAAGCATGCTCTAAAATGTATACAGCGTATAAACCGTACACTCAGGCACCATCAGAGTATATACAATCTAATTACACGCCGACGAACGCGCGCAGTTGTTCACCGTGAGTGCACCTTTTATGCACTGCAATGTTTGACAAAAAAGTGTGCATGCAATTTTTGCACGACCGAGCTCGACACGGCGATCGCGATATGTTTGACTTGAGCGTGTGTGTGTGTGTTTGTGTGCGAGCGCGCGAGATCGCAATTGGCGTTCGCGACGCGAATTTCGGATGGAGAAACAGCACGGCGGTGTTGCTTGAAAGAACTCGCTGCTGCTGCTGCTGCATGCACTGCGAAACGATGCTGACGACCGACTGACTGACTGCCTGGGCTGGCTGAGTGTGTGTTAGGCGAACACAGAGACGGCTGCTGTTGGCGACGACGACGGCGGCGGCGGTCGTGATCTCGTCGCGAGGTGTGCACGCTAGGTAGGCTTGTAGGCTTGTACAGTGTACAGGGTGCGCCATATATGATGGAGCTATGAGATCAGCAAATAACTGGCATTTTCCAGCCGACTCTCAATTTTATTTTTTTTATTTTTATTAAATCCATTATAATTTGATCGGACTAGTTTTTCGATACGTAGACGACGTTTTGGCCGTCTGAGTGGTGCGGGGGATAGAGTGCTGGCCTCACGA
>JANTBZ010052243.1:0-10201 GCA_024741255.1 Exechia fusca | reverse complement strand
TGAACTGACATGCAGAACATGCCTCTCTTTCTGACTCTCTCACTTTCCTCGCGCAACAACAATTGCACACAGACAACACGCCTCGACCGTTGTTTCACGTGGTAAACCGAGTCGTATTTTTTGTTTGGGGTGTCTACTGTTAACCATCAAATAAAAATAAAACTAAAATAAATTTTAGTTATCCAATTTCCCTCCCCAATTTTTAGTCATACAAATTTGTGTTCGTATGAATCAACGACACTCGGCTAGGATCGAGAAACCGAAGACATGTTTGTACGTTGTTTCAAAATGTGTGCCCCTTCAATCGAACACTTTTTCCAGAGCCTGCGTTACACGAAATTCCACATATTTTGAATACAATAGAATTGTATTATCTAGATCATGTATCGTTCTTACTTTAATAGAACATGGTTTTTTTGTACTAACATGATTTACGAAGAATGTATGGATTGCGCAAAGGTTCCGATTTCAGGGGCATGAGTGTTTTTCAACTAAAACTCAAGTATCTCGATAAAAGATAACATTATGAAAAATCTGAACCCATATTCGTGTTGGGCATTACATTTCCAAGCAGATAAAGCAGTATAGAATTCGCTAAGCATTTTTACATCGAACTAGCATCGAAACAGAACTGCTGTCAGTTTGTCGTAGAGTATTTCGAATGGAACATTCTGGTCGAAACGTTTTTGTTCAATGTAATATTATTTCGATAGCTTACAGAATTGCACTACAGCTTTTACTACTGGAATTATTAAATAAAAAATCGTGCTTCCGAGCATACGCGCAAATCGACAATATTAACCCATGTTCCAAAGGGCATCAAAATCGGACCATTGTTCTATATTATGTGTAGATTTTTTAAGTTAGCGAGTGTCCGATTGAAGGGACATCTTCTCTACATAAGCTCGTAATTCGATTACGTATCAACGCTAATTCAAATAAATCCACTATCTCGAACAGTCCACACCCGAACTGCCAAGCTACTTAGGACGCTGACAAGATGCCCGATGTCGTGTCGTGTGTCACCCCGGATTTCGGACATTTACCATAGCAGAAAAGTTCCGAATCTCTATCCAAAACATAAACTGAATTAAGTTTGCGCACCACAAAAACAGTACTGCTAACTGGCGCTGCGTCAAGCTGGATGTCCAGCACATAGAACCGAGCACCGCCACGAAGCCGAAAGCCGTTAGGTCCGCGCTGCGTTTTAGTCGCAGTTTTAACCACCGCAACAGTGCCGCAACTCTCTGGTGGCGGTGGCGGCGGTGCGGCTCGCCGGTGCACTCTTGCGTTGATGATATTTATGAGGCTTTTCCGCAGTTCCGCACACACCGCCGGTCGGCGAAACGCCGCATTGTATTTGACGTGCGCGTGTGATAAGTGTGCGCATGTATCCGGTGCTGTATGTGTTTCGGACAAAAGCTTGGAGATTGCCACGAGAGAATGGGGCGAGAGATACGTAGCATAATTGCAGCGCGCAGCTTTCCACCATAGCGCGTCCAATGCGCGCTGCACGTATACTAAACGATTTATGCGACAAAAGTCTCGGCTGGCGCGTCGCGTCTGACCGAACGCGGTCCGTTCGTCAGGGTGTCTCGTTTGGTGGCCGCGCACCGCGCACACAATGCTTATCCCATTGTTTTGTGCCCGACGACAGTGAGTGCACTTTTGCGGTGCCCATTGTGCGGTCCGGGATTTTAATTAAGACGGGCCAGATAAGTTGTCATATGGCCACAGAGCGGGAGTGGGAGCAATGGCCGAAAGTTTGGCTGTGGTTGGCGTCGTGACGATGTATATATATGTATATTTAGTTATAAATGATTTTGTAGAAGAAACATTTCCGTTAACTATTTGTTTATTCTTTGACGTGGCATAACAAGGTTTGAATGCAAAGTGGAAAAATATGTCTCAGCTTTGGCTCGAGGTTAACGTGATGCCCTATACGAATATTTTTTAGATTGTGAGTTAGTTAATTAATCAGATTGTTATGTTATTTTTCATCGTGATACTATGGCTTATCTATGTGCAAAAAGATTAATACCCCCTTTAATCTTCATCTTCATACATGGAATTAAATACCATGCTTTTGTTTATCTCGGTAAACAGCGATTAATGTTCAAGATTGATTGCTACAAAAACGATGTACTACAAATTTGAAGAATGATACATGATCTAGTTAATTGTATTGATTCTATGGTTTTCTAAATGTATCGAATACCGTGTTACGCAGGCTCTCGGAAAAAGTGTGCGTATTGAAATGACAATAAACATGCTTCCGAGTTCTCGAATTCAGATGAGTTTCTTCAGTTTTCACAAAAAAACGTTGCATGGGGAAATGTTGGGAAGGATATTGAATAACCAAAATTACCAACTCAACCGGTTTTTGTTCAAGCAAGTTAGATTAAATTAAACATGAAACCATGAAAGACGAAGAATCGTTTAGGGGGTTCAACCACACCTGAAACATGGTCGTCGAATTCTCCCGGTAAATTTTGCATTACATTGAATGGTGCACTCGATATGGGGCAAATGAATAAACGATGTTACGTCGTGGCAAGTCGTGTAGTTGAAGCAGCTGTCCGATGTTGCCGAACGCCAACGCCTCATCGGCAATTCCGTCGTTCTGCCCATGCCGCAGGAGAACTCTCAATTGCTGAGCATCATGCATAATGCGAGCACTTCGCAGCAGGCCGCTGTTGCATATTGATTCGCCTGATTGTGTCGTTGCCGCCGCACCGGCGAAGAAGCATAGACAACCTTACGTCATAATAGTTCGCACGCGTAGAAAATATCATTAATCGTGTTCTTTTCAAGGACATCCACAACAATTGTATCGATGCAGTTACGTGAAATGAACCTCATTCTTGTTACATAACTTGTCACTGGAGTGAACTAAAGTATTTTTTTAGGTGTGCGAACTATTATGACGTAAGGTAGTACGTTGTTCAATGTGTGCATGGTGCATGTATGTAAGTGTTCAGTGGATTATCGTCAGCATATTATGCAGAAGCATAGTCCAGTATATGTCGACCTGCGTGTGTTGCTGACAATCTGATGACTGCTTCTAATTCGATTACTCGTTGCTCGCACAGTTCTAGTTAAATTGTCGGACAATTGCAAACATTCGCAGTTGTTCTCTCTGAATCCTATCCTATGGTATGACCCTCTCTCACTAATGAGTATAATGAATACTAATTGGAATGTTCAATTTCTAAATACACCGGAATCTATCAAGATATTATTCAAAACTGTTCGTTCTTGCATTCGAAACCTCTAAATCGAACAACATTTCGAACCAACGATTTTCCCCATTCTTACTTTAATTTCGTTTGCGCTTGAAAGTATGCGATTGTGCGAAACAAATTGGACTGCTCGAGCGTCTCGAGTATGATTAGTTGGAATTAGTCCAATGAAATATACACTTAACTGGAATATTTTTCTCGACTCGTATAAGAAGCTTTGCACATAGCGGGCGAATTCAATAACACAACCCCACATCCTATGTTGCAGTTCTACGGAAGTGGCGACGCGATCCGCTCTGGGTAATCGAAATGTTGCACAATAAAGTGCTACAACATTCAATTCCTGCAGTGCTCGTTATAAGTTACAAACATTTAACTTGGAATCCGGTGTCCGCTGCGCAGGAAACACAATTTACGAACGCTACTACAAGAACGCTTGGGCGGATTGCATAATAATAGTGCTGCTACACAAGCTGAGAGCCATGTTTGCTCGATATGTTGTGCCGTATTCGTGTTTGTAAACTCAGCATAGCATGGCTATGTGTCGTGTTTTAAGTGCCGCCAAGTTGGAGTGTGAGTGTGTGTAAATATGTGTGTAGCTATGCGCAAGAACACGATTGCCAGTGTGTGATTAAGCCGGGTGAGCCCAACCGTAAATTATGTTGTTCAGCGATTAAATGCGGATGGCGTGTCCGCCAACACTTTCGTCGAATCAGGCATGCACAGCTGGATCGCGGTTGGATCTGCAATAAAACAATCGTAACCAAGCATATGAATATTCTGTTTACAATGTTTAACTGACTTTGCCTCATACATTTACAAGAGAATCAAGACACGATTCAAATATAAATGTTATCCGATCTTCCAGTAATATGCATATGAATTCACAATTAATTTTATTTTGTAATTGAAGAAAAACGATGATATATTTTCATTTGAAATTTGTAAATTAAGTAAGTAGATTGATGTTTTGAACTATAAACCATTTCAAGTAAGGTCTCAAGTACACATTGCATTTTTGTATAAAATGAGACCTTGCTCAGAAAATCGCCACAACAAACTTGTATTTAAATGAAAAAGAAATTAGAATTTTACATCTCTTTCTATAGTCCTCTGCTTCTAGTATTGTGGAAATTACATACGAATGAAAAAGAGAAATCATAAAGTCAATATGATACCTTTTCCGAGAAACATTCTGTTAGGATAATATGTTGAAATGTGAATGAAATGTGATATTTTCGAGTGTCTATGTCGATTAGTGAAATTCGGTGAATTCCAAAATATTCCTTTTTTTCGATATCACAATGAAAATTATATTTGAAAATCATACTGCGGATTTTGATTCCGGATTTCAAGCCCAACCGTCGAGTGCTCCAGTGAAGCTCGTCGATATTATGCAAAATATTTATAACGAGGTGAGCGTTGGCATTATAATATGCCAATCAAAAGACCTATCGCATTTATGAAGCTGCGTCATGCAGACATCCTGTGGTTAGTTGTTACAAAACAAATTGGTTTTCGCTCCAGATGTAGCACAAACCACAATCTTCGTCGATTTTCCGGAAAACATATTGTAGTATTCCATATATTCAACGCGTCAGTAAGCTCCAATATGTGCGGGCGACACGAGGCTAATGGTTGTGTGATGGCTTCCTGATAGCAATCAGTGTATGTGTGGCACACATTTTGCACGACAAACGCAAATGCGACATGCCATCAACGCACTCGACGAAGCCGTTGGCGGCATTGGCAACAAGGGCAATTAGATCGTGTCTCGGCTCAAGCTCGAGCGCTAGGAAATAACATTTCCTTGGCAAACATATTGACGGTTTTCTCGAGAGGAGCACACACATGCATACTTCCTTACATGCAAATGCGCTCGTACTTTGTGTAGCACTTGTCGACGTAATGAATAGCGATTAGCCGTGCGTTTAAACGAGCTTCGAAGAAGTTGTGTGTTCTTGTTGTTCATAACCACACACACGCAGAGCTTTCGAAGTTAAGCACGCTCAATAATATTTGAACGAACGTTATGGGATAGGGGTTATAATATGATTATTCTCACTAACGCAATTTCCTAAGTTATTCTACCCGAGCTCGAACTAGTGTTGTACTATGAACAAGGATGATATGTTAGATGGTAATTTTATGCAACACATGTAGACGTCAAGCTATTTGCATTGTGTTAGACTAATCATTTTCATGAATCTGTCTCGAGTTTAAGTTGAGTCATCTTGGAACTAATATTCCTGAAACCTCTTTGTGCATAATGTTTGGTATGAGTGAGACAATAGTTTAAAAAATGTAATAGCATATTCTCAGGCTGCATAACAAATCCGCACAGGTACAATAGTCTTCAAAGCAACTGAACCAACTCTCTCCATGTATTGAAATTCAAGAGTACACCGTTTCCAGCAAACGAAAAACTGTGAATTATGCTGGCGAACACAAACACCCTAGGCGTTCATCAAAGGCGGTTTTGTTTACCAACTCCTGCAAAAATAACACGCGCTCTCCGGCATGCAAAACATGTTTTATTTGGTGCGCATGCTCAGCACAAAAGTGTTTCGCCGGCTGCCACAAAGTGGATGAAAAACCTTTCTCGTTCGGCTGGCAGGAGCGGCTGAGTTCAGAGCGGTAATGCAAGCATCAAAATGCAATGACAATGCTTGCACACACACACACACACACACACACATCGCAAATGCATTAATCAGCTTGAAACGCGCTGATACGATTACAGTTGAAAATCCCGCAGAGTGAGAGTACATTTCCGCATCCTGCTGCGAAACATTCTTTAAACATTGAACCAGAAAAACCAAATCCGGAGCATCCGGCAGTCGTTAGCTCATCCGCGTCCGACCACATTGTACACGTACACGAAGCACAACCGAAAACAGTCCCGCCAGAATATACTATTTATCAAACACTCCTCGAGGACGTTTGACGTGAATTGATTTGTTTGGTTGCGCGAGGACGAGAGAATATTCAGTCTGGTCTCTGGTAGTACATGTACAACAGAGCTCGCGATGTTATCACAACGGTGATGGCCAAAGTCGACTTTGTTTTTTTTTGCAGCTGGTGGCAGTAGAAACATTGTCTTGTACCACTTCTACAACCTTAGAGTGGAATTCAGTTCATCAGCTGGCGTTGTGTTTGCTCGGTTGTTTATTTAGACATGTCAAATATCAGCTGTGTTAACCGTGTCAAAATAACTTGCGGGAAGTGAAAAATGGTCGCCTAAGGGTTACATTTTACAACGGATTTGAATTGGCGATTAAAAAAATATATATATGTTGAGAAACCTATTCGTGAAAAATCATGGATCCATCCAAATCGATTACAACAGTGGAAGGACGACAATGCACGCCTCTAAGATGACGAGACTTAGGGCGTTCGTTTTTCACAGCATTTAATTCGTTCGTCTTATCCATAATTGTGAAACACCTTTCTCAGGACAATCTATTACTGTAAGTTCTAGATTAAAACATATTTTCACTATACCTTCAACAGATACTTACAATTGCATACATTAGATTTCCAGTCAACGGTTTATTGCGATGATCCGACCCCAGTCATACGCATTTCGAACGGCGGTAATTCAAACAAATAGCCGTGCGAATCGCTCGATGTTTGTTCGCCTCTCTCTGCTCGCGAGCACCTCAAACTCGAGATGGTATGGTACTCTGGTTTTGTCTAGCATTCACCCGACCGACAGCGATTTATTCGAGTGCTCTCGGTTTTGTCGCATGATGTGTGAATGGGACATCGGCTGTGCGAGTGTGAAAGTGTCGCCGATGGGCGACTGATGTCGTGGTGAGATACGGAAATGTGAAGTGCTTCGTTGTGTGCGGTGTCGTTATCTTGACGCATGAATAACGAATGACCTGTGACCGGATTTCCGGTGCAGCACACAGACAAATGTACAGACACAATTTCAGAGGCAACCACGAACTGATACTAGACTATTTAAACTGGCATTTAAGTTTTCGAACAAAAGCTATTTTATAATTTGTACAGATTTTTGCGGTTTTCTAAATTGACGACAATAATGCTGCTGAATTCAATATCAATCAGTTGATTTCAATCAATTATCGTGAAATTAGCGGGAATTGAGCCGACAATTGCGCATGCGGTTTTCATCAACGTACGTCTGATAAAATCGGGCCAAAACAGATAAGCTCCATTCGGCCATATTGGTTTGTTGATTCAGCAGCTGCGTGCGGCCAACATAAACCCAATACAGACATATATATTATTTGCACGCGAAAGATCGAATGTTTGCTCATAATTATGTCCATTCAGACTTGGGGCTGTGGACAAACGAAAGCCGAGTGATGATCATAAGTACACTGCGAAATGTAGGTCCACGAGCATTTTTTATTTAACAGGTAATCACCGTTCTGCTGAAATTCATCATCGAATATTTAAAGCCCAACGATTTCGAGCCTTGTGGTAATCATTTCCCGATTTCATATTCCATATTTAATATTAAACTTGTCACGTTGTAGCTGCCAACATATGGTGCATATCAAGAGAGTGTATCGATTCGAGGATTGCGTCAAGCTCAGCCCGATTTCAACTGCATTTTAAAATTCGCCTATTCGACAATCATGCGGAATACTGATGTCGTAGTCGTAACTAATGGATGCGGCAAACATGGGTCGAGTGAGCGAGAACGCGAACACTCTGGCACAAAGTTCAGCGTGTGTTTGCATGCGCACTTGCCTTGTCGAGCCGACGAATCTGGAGACTCCTGCTGGCGTCTGCTTGCGAGTTGCGAGTGCAAGGGTTGTACGAGTGGACGTGAGTTCATATAATGCTGGCATGTTGCCAGAACTATGCGAATTGAGCGGGCTACGATGTAAGTGCTGGGCAAAGGACTACACACATGGAATTACAATTCTTCGAGTTTATAAAACGTATTTTGCTAGTTAACCTTCAGTGCACACTTGGGTGGGTCTACATCAATATTTTAAAGCGATTAAATGAATATTCAAAAAAGATTTCTAAAAAATAAAACAATGTTATAATATAATGCGTCGTTTAGCTGTAATCGTCTTTCCCACGATGTTGTCAAGCGGTACGTTACGTGTTAAACTATAAATATTGAACTTATGCCATGAACGGTAGAACATGTTTGGTTTTCATATGATGGTGCGGATGCGCGGTAATGCCCAACATAATCTGATATCATGAAATCCGTTTATCATTATTTTGGGCCGAAGATATTGAATTTAATCATTATTTTCGCCCATTTTCGCAAAGCCCTAGTTCAAAAAATAAATCACATTGCAAAGCTCCGATGCTGGGCCGTTGCGTGTTAAACATCACTTCATACTGCTCGAGCACTAAGTGCATAAACCAAGTTGAAACTAGGCACCCGAATTCAAAGATTCAAAGCATCTACTTAATGCTGTTCGGTGAGTCGGTGAGATATGTTGCGTGCGTTCTGATCCCAGCACGAAACAAAACACCGGCAAAACACAGCGCCGAATCAAACCCATCAGACAATTGATTGACTTTAATCACATCCGGCTGTGGTCACACTGCTGGAGTACAAAAGCTGCTGGCCAGCATATATGAACTTTGAACACACACGCAAACAAAACCAATTCCTCGCATCGTCTGTTTGGACCGGTGTGCGTTTCGGTATACAGTTGCTATCAATATTAAGTTAACGAGTAACATTTTGGACTTTGGAGCTCATTTGCCCAGAATTTATGCTCCAAATGACCTAAATCGTTTTGAATCAGAATGAGTAATCTTCCTTTAAAAAGTTTGAAATCTGGTGTCAACGTAGTATTCGGATGCCTGGACTTTGAACAAGAGAACGTCCAAATATTACGCAGCAATTAACAAAACTGGTTTTTGTTGATATTATACAGTAATCAAACCATGGCAACCATTCCATGGCAATCCGATCGTATTTTACAGACTGTTCCGAAAATCATTTTTACCCACATACAAGTGTTATTATTCACTATATAAACAAATATTTTACATGATTTCATGATTTTTACAACTTGTACAGGGTGCGCCATATTTGATGGAGCTATGAGAACATCGAATAACTTTTGAACCGATCAACCGATTTTCATGAACAAAATATTTTAATTTTATTTGGACCTGTACAATTTGTTTGGATATGTTTTTCAATATATTATCTATAAAATGGCCACCTCCAATGGCAACTGAAAAATGTCTTGCATTTGCTGCATTTTCCATTGTTTTTTCTCAGTATCTCGGATACTGCCCGATCATTTCTGCACGACTTTTTGCCTTGAGCTCGTCTATAGTCGGAGGCTCACTGGTGTACAATTTGCATTTAAAAAAATCTTACAACAACGAGTCTAAATGGGGTTTTGAGACGGCGTTATGACAATACGACATATTTCGACGGCTATAAGAAACGTTCGCTCTCAGCACTTGAACCAGTTCTTTTTAACAATTTTGTCCAATAAACGTCATGTTGATGATCTCTCAATATCCATTCTGATACAAATTTTACACAAATGTTGGAATTGGCGATAATAAAAAAAACTGAAAATCATTCGATGAATTGCAGACTATTTCGCTAAGGCGAGAATTGTTCAGCGTAGACGAGATGGTGTATTCGAAAACTAGTCCCAACACATTGTAATAGACTAAATTAAAATATTGAAAATAGTTTTTACAAATCGGCTGGAACATGTTAAAGTTATTCGATGTTCTTATAGCTCCATCAAATATGGCGCACCCAGTATAGAAACTCAAAATCTACAAGTATATTCTTCGACATCATTCACGTCGATTCTTGAAATGCATGCACAAGCACCTTTAACAGCCAACTGTTGGAGACAAGGTGGCGGCTAACGAGGTCAAATCAGGTTCATAATTTTGGTCGCGATTTGATATTCATGAAATCACCTTGTATCTGATCAAGCTGTTTCTGGCAGCTGTTGCAAATTTCCAGTTCT
>JANTBZ010052242.1:0-25976 GCA_024741255.1 Exechia fusca | reverse complement strand
TAGTATTGATCTAGCTAGCCAAGAAGTGTTAAACGTGCCAATAAGCTAGTTTATATATGTTTTCAAGCTATCTTGCTAGTTACATAAAAAAAGGTCTTACAAGGTCTTGAAAAGTCTTAGGTGATCTTATAAGGTCTTACAAGTTTCAAGGTCATAACATGTCTAATAAGAGAATGAGCTAGTTACGAGGTGTTAAAAGGGCTAACAAATCAGTGACGAGGTGAAAAATAGCTACAAGCTCTGTCACAAGGTGATAAGCATGTTTGCCTTCGCTCATTACTGGATTGAACGAGAAATGTATACAGCTTGTTAAGTGTATATGGAGCGTACAAGCTAACACCTCGTTCGTAGCTTGTAAGCTCTGTCTTCATCTCATGTACGGGTGTCGCTGGTTAATTGTTTAGTTAATCGTTATGGAAATGATGGACATTTTGTATTGCATTTTGGCCGGACTCAAGCGCTGCACCCTGCATTATATGCTACAGAGACCCACAGCAGAGCGAGCGAGCGAGTCCCCGTATGGAGAATCAGCCAGACGCCCCAGACGCGCCCTTTTCTCGATTTCTGCATAATTAATACGAGACCCACTTAATGAGCACACGCTTTGCACTTGGATGCGCGCGCGCCAAGCGAGCGAGCGAGCGCTGTCACATTACGGAATGATTGCTGCCTGGTATGTGTGGGTGGGTCGTCGGTTTTCGGACGAGGCGGAATATGCATATAGAATTTACACACCCAGCCAGCCAGCCAGCCAGCCAGCACCGGTGGTGGTCGCACACACAGCTTGATCATACATCATGTCAATCAGTGGCGTAGACAAGATTTTGTGGTGGGGTGTTTTTAAAAGTCCGACGTGAGACATGAGTACACATTCCTTCTTTCTAATCATTAATTATGTAATATAATTTCAATAGTATTTTAAAACATATTAGTAAGTATGTACAACATTATGCACCGAAATACGACGCTTCGTATTCTAGGACTTTAGTTGTTTTTCAGAAGAAAATATACCATTGAACCATTCAATAACAATGTTCCATGCTCCGTATATTAGGAATATATATATATTTTTTAGGAATATATTAGATAGAAATACAGCCCAGCAGGGCAAATAAATTTGGATCCATTGAATGATGACATTTTCAATTTTCAAATAAATGCACGAATTCTAGGTACATTGCATTGCATTTTTTCAGGCTCTGAACACGTCTACGCCACTGATCTCCGTCATACATTAAGTACAAGCAGAGAGAGCGCTCAAACAGTCATACCAGCCAGTGACTGAAGGCATGGACATTTCGCTCCTTTGTCGATATGTATGCGAGACTGACTGACGTCTATATAATAATATCCACACCCTTGGAATCGGGTGCCTGGAGTTCGGGCACATGCATAATTCGCGCATGTCGCCGCCGTCGCCGCTCTCGGGACGTCGCGCGCAGCTCAAGCCGGTGGAGCGCGATGGTATCGCCGCCACCATGACCGAATCGAATATTGAAACTGCATTAATATCTTCATTTTTGCATAACAAGCAGCGTAGCGGCGCACCGCACAAAAAGAATGAATGAAGACTGCTACTGACATAATTGAATGGCTTCGTCGTCGTCGTCGTCGTCGTCGTCGTCGTCGTCGGCATGCATTTACACACGAAAAGTTGCCATCGACGACGATCGACGCCTGAGCGCGAGCGCACATAATAATGTGAATAACGCAAAATCCGCCGCGCCGCAGAACGACGCTTTCGACGCCTCTCTGTTTTATGCATTTTCGAACGTGTCACCGAGGACGACGATGCGATATCATATTATGTGTGTGTGTGTGTGTGCACACATAGAACAGCTCCGAACGGAGTGAGTATGCAACTACTCTGTGACTTACGGTCACGACACGAGAGGACTATGCGACACGAACGTCGTTCGTTTTGAACACACACACACATTGGAGCGGGTCGAAAGAACATGTCTGCTTTTGCTGGATAGAGCGAAACCGAAAAAATTGACTATTTTGAAATTTGATGGTTGCAAGTGAACATCGGGCTCGACCCGATTTTTGTAAGTTATCATATTTTACCGACAACCTGTAGACGAAAGAAAGAGAAAAAGCTAGAGCTAAACAGCTACGTACGAGGAGTTAGTTTGTACGCTTGTGAACTTAAAATGCTGGTTCGATATTTTTTGTTAAATCCAGGAAAGAGCGAGAGCAAAGATGTTTATAAACTCGTAACATAGCGAACTTGCTAGCTCATTTTACATCCCATAACTTGCTTATTAGATCATGTAAGACCTTCTAAGACCTTGTAAGACCTTGTGGGACAAGTTGGCTTGTTAACACCTTGTAACTAGCTTAGCCCTTTTAACACATCGTTGCAATAATTTCGCAAAAGATATTAAGACCTCGTAACTAGCTTACTAGCCCTTTCAAGACCTCTTAAGACCTGTTGAGACCTTGTAACTAGCAAGTTAGCTTAGCTTTATTATCTGTCAACACCGTGTTGCTAGCTTATTAGCTCGGTAAAATTACAATCTTGATAATAACATTGGCGGTTCTTGACCATTATAGACAGACCAGAAGATATTACTGATTTTGAACAATCTTTTATATCGGAAGCATAGACGTTAATTTGACTCCCACTAACACACACAAACATCTTCGTCGTCATCATCGCGTGCGCAGTCTTGGGGATCGGTGCGACGACGTGGGAACCTCCGGCGAGTGCAGCAGTTGCAAACACACACAGAGCGATTCCGTAAATGTACAAGAAGAGATGCTGTGTGCGCTGTGCGATGAGTGCCAAGTGTTTGGACGCCTATAAGCGACGAGCAGGGGTATATGTTGGGGGACGAACTGGCTGCTTCGTCGACGTCGACGACGACACGAAGCCTTCGAAGCTGCCGTTGTCGTCGCCTGCGTCGTCATCGGTTGCGGTGCGTGCGTCGGTTAAGTGGAAAAATATGCAAATGAAACATTTTACCCAAATTGAATGTATTTGCATATCAATTGGTGTGTTGCGGCGGTGCTGCTGCTGCTGCTGCTGGTGAGTTTACGTTCGCATGAATGTCTGTGTGTGCATGTTGGGGTATGTGCTTATGTCGTTGCCGATGCTGGATGATATAAACAGACACACTCGCTCTGCATACATCCCACTTCATGCACGTGAAGCAACCGGAATTTGCTCGTCTGGCAGGTATAGTATAATACTATTAACTGAATTAATGTACAACATAATACGTGAATGCACTCCGAGAGCGCGCGCGCTTTTTCGGGGATGATGCACACCAACATAAAGAAACCTCCCCCCATTCGTTTGTCCGTATAATGCAGTGCACGAATTACGTAACGAACATGCTGCGGGCTGAACCGTCCGCCGAACGCTGAGATATAGCCGGGTGGAAAAAGAACCCCGAGCGAACTTCAAAGCTGGGAAAAAACACCCGCCAGGAACACGTTGTGCCACGCATCATTTATATGCACACCTAGCATGTACCCGCGTTGGTACGTGTGTGTGTGTGTGTGTGTGTGCCAGTCTGAGTGGTCGACGACGTAAGTGTGTGTGTGCGCCTGGCAGCTGATACGGAAAATCTATATTATGGACGATGGTATAACAAAGCACCGGCGGCGAACAAAACGAGTGCCGAGTCAAAAGGATCATTAATACTAGTGGCGAATGCGTGCTGGCGTGCTGGCGAGTGTGTGAGTGCGTGCGAGTTGCGGACTCCGCTGGGCAGGATTGCGGTGCGGTGTGAGGTAGGCGGTAATGAGTAGTAGGGGGTCGAGGTGGGACGGTTTTTAGAGAAAACTCGTAATAGAGTTTTAAAGCGCCTTGCACATCAAGCAAGTAATATGGCAAAGGACAGTGAAATTAAAGGATTTTTTCAGACATGTGGATTTCAAGATGAAATAAAGCGCATATAATTTAATGTTAGGGCGACGCCGTGGAATAATTTCAACTCATTAACTAATGTCAATGAGTTGTAAAAACCTGATCTCAATGGAAATAATGTCAAAGTAACTAATGTCATAGTCCAACAACCTCCAAAACAACCTCCAAAAGAAGACATAGGTTCCTTTCTCATTGAGTTCAGGTTTTTACAACTCATTGACATTATTCCACGGTGCCTGTTATTGTCATTAGCTTTATTATAATGGTTTGCCATTATGTTTATCAAATGATTTCGGGCATGTGGCGGCATTGGCTAAATTTCCTATTACTTTTTGAATCAATTGGGACCATCAGCAATAACGCGCCAAATACTCTCTTCCAAGGCTTCAATCGTATCGGGCTTATATGCGTAAAAAATCGACTTGCAAAACCCCACAGAAAATAGTCCAGCTGTCTGAAACTGCATGATCTTGAAGGCCCATGAAGCGAAATAATCAAGGGACATATGTCGAAAAGACCCACTACGAAAGAAAACTGTACCAAAATGAAAACAACATGTAAAAAAACTCCCTGTATAAATTCATTCATTAAATCGACGCTGTGATTTTATAATTTATGCATCATTTAATAACTCTTGCCTTCTGAACGAAACCAAATGATTTGTCGGAAGCACGATATTGCGCCATTGAATATTCTTTCAGAAATTTCAATGTTGCAAATCTTGCGATTTTAGCAAAACGTGCAAACATTATGATGATGAATACTTTACAATGAAGGCCGATCATGCCAAACATTAGAACTGATTGATGCAATATCTCCTTATTTAATTCTAAGGACGAACCGTTTTCCATCCATGCTTTCAGTTACCATATCAAATATCTCACATCGCCCTCCCCAGCTCTCTATAGTTCTCAACCATCTGAACTATTGTAGTACATATTTGTAATCCACTCCACTGCGCATGGCAACCCCGCGAACCCAGAGAACAAACTACATACTACTATACCATACCCCATACACGCGCATCCGCACCTCCGACCGCGCTCGCGAGCGTATGCGCAAATCCACGCTGACCACGACCGACAAGTGCCAGCGTGTGTGTGGGTGTGTTGCGTACTCCGTGCGAAATTTCACAATGCCTATTAACGGCAGGTCATCACTCATCCGCACTTGTGTGTGTGGTGGCTGGTGGCGCCTTCCTCGGGCTCTTGCACGCCAGCAGAGCCACTCGACGTTGAGCGCGCATGTGTGTGTGTGGCGCGACGCCGAGTTCCACTCATGCCATCTGTCCATTAAGCAGCCGCGTAAGCAGAGCACAGCACAGCACCGACACGGAACACGGAAACCGGTTCGGCTGCCACGCTGCCGTCGAACCGCCCCAACGTTCGTACACGATGCACACGAAGCCAGGCCGAGTTCATTTTCCGACGCACTCCGCACTCCGCAGTGGTGCAGAATGTGGCGGCGACGGTGGCGGTGGCGGCTGCGGTTGTAGTGTGGAATTTTCGGGCAGGCGCCAAATTACACCTAGGTGGTTATGATTGAGTGTGCAGTTAATTGTTTCGCGTGTTCGCCGCTCGTAGGTATACTGTTATGCTGTGCTGTGTGCGTGCTTGTTCGTGCACGGCGCACGGCCCTCGATGCGCCAGAGTACATGTTTCACACCACGCCACGGACACGGGACCGGGAACGGAATACCTGCGATGAACATGCGGCTGTGCGCGATGTTGCTCCGCATGGTTATTCTTATGTTCGTGCGGTATTCTGTGCGATGTCTGCGCGTGTAAGTTTGTGTCTGTTGGCACGGCCGTCTTATGATTTTGCGGGCCCTGACTAAAAAATATGTTAAACATACAGTCAAATATGCGAAGCCTCGCTCGAGAAGAGAACCTTTTTGCGATTTTCCAAAACAATGTTGATTTGCTATTACCTTGAAGCAAGAATGATTTGAATGTGGGCTCGCTTATGTAAAAAATACAGACATTTAAATGTATACAAGACACATGTTTTCAAGACCAGGGTCCTGTTTATGGACCCCGGTGATCAGCGTCCCGCTAATATTTCTGGAAAACATATATTTGTTTTAATTTAATATGGGAATAAAACGTGAGGCCCTCGATCCTTTGGATCCCTTGTCTAAAACCCAGTTGGCCATACCCCCAAGACGGTCCTGTGTGTGGGATTGCGAAGTGGCGGTGCGAAATTACTTTAACGACATCTCTGGCGTGTTTTTTTCCGTGCACAGACACAGCGATGGTCGGTCATTATGCTGTTCATCTGTTTTATTTTCGTTCCGTCTGTGTTTGCACAGCCGCATCCACGCGCAGAGAGACTACTGCATTGCCAGCAAGGTGGCGTCGTTAAACCGGCACACAGACACATTCGCTGCATAACCGCCCGAAATCAATGATCCATACTCGCATTCGCACACATGTTCGTGAATGAAGCGCCGAGCAGCGCGTCGCCTTTTTTCGTCGTGCCTCTGCCTCGTGGCGCTCTTTTCGGGAAATTCTATGGTATGGAAAAGACCTTTACCAACGTACACGCGTAGCATATATTGGTGGCGATTACATTTTTACATTTTCGCCAGCCCCGGCAGACAGCGCGAGCGTCTATGTGGGGGTGTGTGAGCAGTGAGCAGTGAGAGAGAGTGTGTGCGTGTATGTCTACTACGACTACATGCGGAAACTCAAAAGGATTCCATTCGCAGCGGCGGCTGTGGCTGTGTTCGGTTGACTGGGACTAGTGCATCGTATGCTGTACTATGCGTAATGCATGTGCTACATATGCTATGAATGTACGCAGCTCTGTAGGTTTATATGTTGCACATTCACACTAATGGACCGTACACCGTTCCAGTGTACCATCTATATCTGCAGACGTGTGTGTGTGTGTATGCTCAGCATATTTCTGTGAAACCAGAGCTCGGCAGGCTGGCCGGCTGGCCCGTGTGGCGGATTTGGCGCCAGAAAAACGGTCACCGGTAATTGGAGAAAATCATAAAAGCCGTGCTCGTGCCGCTCCGACTCACACAAACACACACACACTCACGCGAATCGCAAACACGACATTTCAACAAAATGCTACGCTTCCGCTCGACTGAGCGCGAACTATAAAACGAATAAATACTATGGCCAATTTAATATGCTGCTGGACACACAAAGATCACAATTTGTTTGGGTGCGTTTTTTTCGTCGTGCGGATGGCATGTCGCACACACACAGACATGAGGGTAGCTGAGCGAGCTCCAGCTCAGATCATAGAGACGTCCGCGACGCTGAACGTAGACGATGCTAGTCAAATGCGCAGACACATGAGCAGCGACGAGCAGAAGATATCATGATAGAAACATGCATGCAAATGGACATTTTATGCTGATGCGCGCGCGCGTTCGCTCGCGTGTGATGCACACGGTTGTGACGGGCACGCGTGCGCAAAAAAACTGAAGAAGGACAAGGTCTCCAAAGTACGCTCATTTTTACTCGGAAAACACGCGGCATTACTGCCAACGTTATATGTATTCATATACTGCCAGACTACCAGCTGAGGTCCCGGATGTTCAGCGGAATTGCTGTTTTTACTGGTTAGAAATGGTTTCAGGAACCATGTGAATGCATACTTTTTAGTACGACTTAAATTTAAGTTCAAATCCCATACTGGCGACTAAATGTATAGGAATATTCATGTGGTAAAACTTGTTTCATTTGAAATAAAACTGTTATATTTGTTATACTTTTGTTTGTTCAATTAAAATGCAGGGTTCCTGGATTTGTTTCGGTTGAAATTTTAAGGTGCAACGACATTTTAATCTCTACCAAAGTTTATTACATGTTTTAAATAATATTGAAGAAGTGCAGTGCAATCCCGGCGAATGTACTTTTTTTGACACGTACATCGACATCTTTGGTCTATAATAGCAATCAGACAATAGCATGTGAATATAAATTTTGATTTTGACTCTTATAGCTGCTCTCAAACCCTTCAAGGCAAGCCATATTTCAGGTAATTATTTTCAAAAATGCCTCTCGGAAGTAGTTCGTAGTTTCTACATTTTTAGGCGAATAAATATAAGTAAAAGCATTCTAGGCGCCTTTTATTGTAGTTTGAAATAACCACAGACTAAATTACCAACGACGTTAAAAATTGTGTTTTTGTTAGTGACTATTTGTTCGTTTTATAAGCATAATCAGGACCACTAAAACATTCATTTTAGGATCCGAACTTACGGGCCATACTACTAGCCGTTATTCGCCGTTACGTTGAGCATTTTGCCATGGTAAACCATAATAATGTATGGCATTAGCATATAGACGTCGACGTTGAGTATGAGCACTTTTGCTATTGAAGCACTCCAACTCACACACACACACGTTGGCAGACAGACACAAAGAGCGACAGCACAGACACACACTCGCACATATTTCCGCCACGGTGTATCAGTTACGGGCGGTGGCCGCTCCGCGTGCCCGCCCTCCGCCCAACACTTACACTCGAACCGACCGACACACGGAAACGTCGGACTTTATATGGTACCTCGGGTCGATTGGGGTTACGACCGCTTACTGGATTTATGGCCCTGACCTATAAACCATGGCGTTGCGCGCGCGCGCGCTCTGGGACAACGGTCGCAACGCATCGCATCGCATCGCCATGGTGCCCCAGCCAGCCCGACCGGTGTCGCCGGTGCCCTCTGTTGTTCTTTTCTTCACTTCTACTACCTTAGGTCATAATGGAACATACACCTAGAAAATTGCATCATTCGTGTTCGCCCATCTATCCAGGGACACTCACACATATTGAAAATGATGTAGATATGTCGAATGCAACTCATTCGCCGTATTCGCCACAAATGACCTCTGGCCATGGAAGGACCGATTCTCAAATATATGGATTGAACACACAAGCATTTTTTTAAAGATTTGAATGAAAAGGAATTGTGAGCTATTTCAATATCATTCATTTGAGTGTACGAACAATGTTCTAGTCCACTTCAGTTGAAAGAAATGGTCTCCTAACCAAACATGGAATTCAATTTTTTTGGGAGTGTAGTTAAACAATTTTCCAATACAAAATATGAGTGTTTTGCATTTTTGGTTAAGACACCATAACTATTTACTAGAGTGAACTAGAACAATGCCTGTGCACTCAAATGAATGGGATTGAAATAAAGCACAAATCCTACTCATTAATTTGTTCATGTTTGTACATGGAGGTCTTTCTTCAGGCCACAGTGAAGACTCTTCTCTAGAGATCATTTGGCATACTATACATAGAGTTATGTTCATGGAACAAAACTTCATCATTACAATTTGGCTGTGTGTCCCTGAATAGATGGGCGAACACGATAATTGCAAATTTCTGTATGTAAATACTTTCATGACGTTAGGTAGTATACTGTTTTTTGTATTTAATAGCGCATTCCGGACCAGGCGCGCGCAGTCCATCTCTGCGCGGATGCGGCGCATGCGTGAAGTGGGCCGAACGTAATGTGTCTTTTATTCATAAACATATTGTGCGCTCGTATGCTCGAGAGCGTGCGCGCGGCGGCCAACAGAGTAGAGAATGGCGGGGAGACGCATCAAGCATTTATGCCGTAAAATATGCGCACGCATGAAAGCGTGCGTGTGCGGTTTTATTGCACTCGCCGATTGGAAAGTAAACACAGGTTACATGAAATCGAATCGACGCAGAACAAGGGATCATCCCTCGTATAAGCATATATAACATCGCGTCTAATAGACAATAAAATCAGCGCGGCAGATTGCTGGTGCGGTTTAATACCATATTCGATTTTGATGTGCTGCCGCTGCCTATGGCCTCGGAATGCGGATTTGATGGTCGGATGCGCATAATATTTGAGCATATCGATGCACTGATATCGTATGTATATATCCATATGCTAATTCAAATGGTGCGTTCCGTTGCGTTGCTTACCTTGTTCATGTAAACGATCCGATGATCATCGACCGCACCGGCAATCATGGCGGAGCACTCGCCGCCACCGATGAGGACGCCACCGACGCCACCGCCGCCACTGCCGCCACCGCTGCCGCCTCCGCCGCTGCTCAGATGCAATGTGGCCGGTGTCTGGGCGGCCGATTTGAGCTTGTAATCTGCATCTGAAAGGCAAACTTCTTCTCGGTTAGACAAATACGACGGTACGGTAAATGATTCAATATGCGCATCAATTTGATGGCGCAGTGTCGGAAGTAGGTAGTAGGTAGTAGTAGTGCTCGTCGTCAGCGCGTTTCTTGTGAGCGTGCACGCTGGGCAAACTTTTGGCCAGTTTGGCCAGAGCGAGTGAGTGTATGTGTGTATGCATATATTAAGACCCGGCACAGAGTAGTAAACTAAATGAATATGCGCTGGATCACCATGACCCCACCCCCTTACAGCATCGCGCCCACATGCGCGAACATCTACCAGTATACATACAGGATGTGGCGCATGAATTTGGATATAACTTATTTGCAATTTGCAGCCGGTTGACAACTTGCCAATAATGTGGTTTTATTTTCTATGTTATCCCTAATGAATCACCCGCTGAATCACCCGGAGAATCACACCTGTGAAACCGAAGGCGAAACACGATTTTGTTGTTATGTACAGGAATAGTTTATGTTACTCCTCATACAAAATATTTGTGTTTCATGTGTGTTTCACAGGGGTGTATATAGAACGATGCAGGTATACTCAAATGATTGGAAAATCGATTTCGCACAAAACCTCATCACCAAAAAATAGAAATCAAGTTGCAGATTTAATATTTTTCGGGTCGAGTTTTTCAATGCGGAACGGCTCCGAATGTCAACGCTTTCGCCTCTATCATACTCTAACTTCACCAAAGTTCAGTATACAATAGTTAATGCACATAACTCAATCATCAAAGTCCAAGACTAAGTAGGCTAAGAACAAATTTTTAAAATCGTGCGTATTTATCTGCCAACAACTGCATTCGACTTTCGTACGTATACTTACTTCATTTGGCCGATTTCAAATGCCACATCATGCACACATAACCAACGAGATGTAGATGAAGTCTGACTAATGTTCGGGTCAATGTAAATACACACACACACACACCCATTCTGTGTGGAAATAGAGAAGCTCGCGCTTGCAAGCCATTCTCGTGCATACACACACACACACACGAACACGGAGTCCTGAGTGCTTTCGTCGTCGTCGTCGCCGCCACCATCTCGGATGTGTTCCATGCCATGCTGGCGAGAGCATCGGGCTCGCACACACACACAAGTATACTCAGCACTATGCCGCTTTGCGCGTAAACGCGAGCCAGTTTACAAGAAAAGCCATCTCTTGTCGTCGTCGTCGTCGTCGTCGTCGGTTGGTTGGTCGTGTAGACGCCGGCGTACTTGTCGATGTGCATTTCATCTTGTAAGCAGCAGCGGCAGCAGCGTCTTGCGTGTTATGCTCGCCGCCGACCAGACCAGCGAACTTCTGGTGCGCACCAGCTCGCTAAAGCGCCGAGCGCTTAAAGTACAAACATCGTCGTCTCGACTCGCCTCGCTCGGCATCGACGCCCGGGATAAATTGTACGAGCTAATGGCAGCAGACTAGCAGTTCGTGTTAGTGTGTGTGTTTGTGTGAGTATGAGTATAGTGGACGATAAAACGCGCGGGCGTCGTTTTACTAGTTTGCCACCCTTATGCTGCAATAAGCGAGCATCATGTCGGAAATCTGCATATTTGACATGCCAGCATGGAGCGGGGAGCGCGAGTTATTTGTGAGGTAATTATTTGGCGAGTTACTCAAACTAGCGTAGTGCTCTGAGTCGCGACGGGTCAAGTGTTTTGTCGACTAATTATTCGATAAGCCACCGGGCTGCGAATATTCAATCAACGCAATGGGGCAGCGTGTTGGATCTCTTCATTCGCCAATTCGACGCACAGTTGATTATTCGGCAAGACGAATGGGGTCCCATTAACACTAGCTCGTGTGCACAAAACCATATCTGCGCCATATATCAGGGAAACTTTTGCCGTCGTTTCGGGTTGCGGCGGCCATGAACACACACACGCCACCGTGCGTCTCGATTTCACGCTCCAACACATTAACTCTATACAGACTGCGTGTGCCAATTTGAGATAATCAACTTCCATTTATTTTGATTAGGCCGACTCACGAAGGGTTTTTCCCGTATCATCATAACTCATATTCAAATACCCAACGGCGGACGGCGGACACAGGACAAGACCACACACACTACACACACGCGATGCGATGCGCGACGTGACTTGATTCACGCCGTGCACGCGTGCAGCATCAAAGTGAAACATCGCACACGGCAAAAGTTTCGTCATAACGCACACACACTGGCAGCGAGGACTGGCGCACAAGTTAATATTCATTTAAGAGCCCTAATTCGGTTCATATTTTATTCTATTATTCGAGTCAGTTGCTGGGGTGTGGTGTGTGCAGCCAGATACTACTGCAGGACAGTCGCGAGCGTGCTCGTACGTGCATAAATAAGCTACATACAGTCGGTACCATTAATATGTACACAAGAAGCTACAATGTGTTCATATAAATGGTCCAAAACAGTTCGTAATTGATAGAGCACTATGTTGAGCTGTTTATCACAAAATATTGCTACCCTAAATCTCATACTCACGTAATGGCCGACCTTTTTCTCTGAGTTTTTGAATGAAAATTGCATAAAAATCATACCAAGAGACCTAGTACATTGTCCCCGTAGAATCGCCATAAAACACGAAGGTCGACCATTCCGTGAGTATAAGACTTGGGATAGCAATATTTTGTGATAAACATCTCAACATAGTGCTCTATCAATAACAACAAGTTTTGGTTCATTTATATGAACACATTCTGAGCATTGGAGCCTCAAAGGTACAACATATGCTTGTTTACATATTAATGGTACCGACTGTACATATGCTGCGCTTGTCCACCACCACCGACGAGCCACAAAGTCAGCTGGCTGCATTAAACCACGCTCCACACGCGACTTCCCCAAAATTATGATGAATGAGACCGAGAGAGAGCTGAATAAAACCCTTGCAATGGGATTTCGGTGTGTGTTTGAGCTGTGCATATGCGCGCTTGCGCGTCTCTTCGCATCAGTGCAATATTCAATCTTTATAAATAAAGTTACTCCGCGTGCAATCGAGCTCTGTGTGCTGTGCTGTGTTGGCTGTGTTCGCCTGCGATGGCCGCCGGGACCGTCGCCGTCTGAAACATGTACCGCTAGTTTGCATATAGTTTTGTTTCTTGTTGCCGGTCGCCAGTGCCGTGCGTCTAACGACGAAATTTCACACTCGAATGCGGCGAGAGCATAAAATCAATTCCGCTGTGCCACCACCACCAACCACCAGCACCGCACCATCTGATTGACCACACCAGCAGCCAGCATCGGTGTACAGAGCTCAAAATCCCCAAACGCTCGAGAGCTGCTGGTGCTGGTTGACGTCTTTGTTCGCAGGCCAGGGCGGGTGGGTGATTCGACGAAAAACTGTCGTCGTTCGTCGTCTGTCGCCGTGCGCTGTATCAGTCATAAAATCGATATGCTGCGGCTGCGGCTGCGGACCATTCCACGGGTGCGCACTCTCTCTATGTTTTATGGAAAGTTGAATAAATGGCTTGAGCTGAATTTACAACTCCGCACGACGTCCTCGCGCACACACACACACTCACACATGTACGAGAGAAATGCCGGGATCAGCTGAACCGCATAGCATATATGAATAATCCGAATATGGGTTTTTGTTCATCTCCAGCAGCACAGCACAAACGACGCGAACACACAGTGTGGTCAATTTGAGATTGACTTTTTCAATACGTCAAAAATCGAGTGAACACCCATATTTAACAACCCATATTCTGGTTTTCTTAGTTTAGACATTCAGAAGTCATTGATTCGAATCATCGAAGATGCATATTCACGTTTAAATAGACTGAATTTTATAAAACCATGTGTGTGCTGGCAATATATTGACATGTCTCTCTAGAAAATGTAGTGCAATGTAAAATGTAGTGAAATGTTGTTCTATGAATCGAAGGTAATTATCCACCTTCAATTCATATAACAACATTTCAACACAAGATAATTCATGAGAATGTTTTGTCCAGGTTTTCAATCGAGTACAGCAAATCCACATTTAGTGTTAAGTACAGATGATGCACAGTTTTCATTGGAATAGAATAAGGACCATTCATTGTGATTTTATCTTGACAAATTCAAATATATCGTGAATCGGATATATGTTTCTCACGAAAAAAACGATGATGATAAAATGACCACCCTGTACTCGCACTCGCACGCGCATGTAAGCACATTTATGGTTTTCTGATCAATGTGCCGCAGTGCTCGCCGAACTCGGACTTCTAATCACAAATCAGAGCGAGTTTCGGCCGGGCGCAGTGTCGGCCGGAGCTGAGTCTGTGAAAAAGAGATGTGTATGTGTGGTGTTGTGTCCGGCAGCGCGCAGAACACGACAGCAGCTACGGCAATCGGGAACGCCATTATGTATGGGCCCAGGCTTTGTGCGGCTCGCGCGCATGTTTTCAGTTGTCATCGCTGTGTGTTGTGTGTGTGAGTGTCCGCACGTCCGCAAGCGCCGCACGAGCACCGCCATGACAGGAGATTAATGTTACGATGACATAATGACTTGTGAGTGCGTGCGTGCGTGCGTGCGGACATGCTCGTGTGTGGTAAAACGCAACAAATTTGTCCGTATCATAACATCATATTTATGGTGCGTATTTGTTCGTGTTTCGTTGCGTGGTATTGGCTAGCGATAAGGCTCGCGGTCGGCGTGTGTGTGCCGAGAGATACCGACCGTGCTTTGTGTGTGTGTGCTCGGCGTTTTGTGTTGACATGACTAACATTTTGATATACTAATATGTTTTGTGTATATGGGTTGCATTGATTATGTCGTTTGCAAGGATTTTGCATTGTAATGGCAGCCACCCCCATTCGATTCCTGCCCAACGACTATGCTATGCTATGCTGTATGTGCACCCAATAAGTATCATTCGGCGGCCTCAAATTGTGGCGGCGGCGGCGGCGACGACGGCATTCAAAGTGCACGACGATGTGTGACACAGGCGACCTGCTGCGCGCTCTATTCAGGCATTCATAAGCGCACATGTGTGAAACGAGGCGCAAGCTCCGAAGATCCTTTCTATGTGCTTGCGTTCGCAGAAAGAGCACGACGCAGCACAGCACATCCACCCGCAAAATGTTGCACACATGAGCGTACAGAGGGGAATACGGTTACGATTTAATTACGTTTTTCTTCGAATTCTAATAAGAACCTTAATTTTTTTATTTGTTTTTTATTTTAGTCTGCAAATAATCTACAGTGTCAGCGATCTTTACAAAAAAATACTTATATCGGTTATGCTTCTGGCGCTTATGCTCAGTTTTGATAAGAACGCATTTTGTATGATCGTTAATCGTTATGAGTTTTGAGCAAAAGTTCTATGTTAAACCCTGAACTCATATGTGCCTTCTAAGACTAGGTGCGCGTGCGTATGGGGAGCTCGCACGATCGAAATGGTAAAAATACATGTCATGTGCAAGCATACATCGCATACGCGAACTATTATGTTGCAGCATTCTGGTGCATACTGCAACAGCAGCAGCACCACGATGTTGTATTATGTTCGCCGTGCGGGTGCATTGTATTTTTCTGCATGTGTGTGCAACAGAACAGAGACAGAAAGGAGGCCACACGTATGACGACGACGTTGTCGACGACGTTGAGCCTATAGACTCGAACAGGTACAATGGTCGATTTTATATATATTATGTAAGCTGCGTGCTGCGTTGCTGTGAGTGCGCGAGCAAAATAATGGTACGACAAAACTGGGACAATATTTACATATGTCCATATGCATATGCACAAGCATAGCATAGAAACTGCCGGTATGCTCGTTCTCAGTAGTACTATATTGTGAGCACTGAGCACGTTACGTGAATTGTTGTTTTTCAAAGTCTCGCTCTGGCATGTCTAGTGTGTGTGTGTGTGTTTCGTTTGGGGGTGGCTCAAGCATTGCAAAAATCCCACAGCAAAGTTGACGTTTTAAATGAATCTGCCCAAACACACACACACACGCGAAACAAAAATGTTGGTTTTTCGGTGCGGACACGCCACTTGCAGGATTGCGCGCGAGTACACACACACACACACAATCGTACAATTCAACCGGTGCAATTCGTCTGTTTCTGTCAGTCAGCGCGTCCATGCGCACGAACGAAACCGGTGGATATAGGGTAGATGTGCGTTATGTTGGTATTGGTATTCGTATCTGGATAGTTTTATGGACTTTGGCTAGAAAACATGTGTTTTCGTTTGGTAGTCGATTTTTAATAGCAATTATTACTCGATAATTTCACCAATGGAAATTTATGACATTGGGCTCGACCCGCAAATATTTTTAACAATGTTGTAAGTTATAATATGGTACAAAGCTAATAAGCTAGTTACTGACGAGGTCCTTGAAGGTCTTTCAAAGTCTTTAAAGAGATAATAAGCTAGTTCCGAGGTCTTTAAATGTATTACGGTGCATAAATGGTCTAAGGCTAATAAGCTAGTTACGAGATCTTTAAACGGTCTTATGGGATCTTGAAAGGTCTTACTTGAATGGAATAATAAGCTAGTTACAAGGTGTTATAAAAGGTTACAAGCTCTGGTTTCTGGATTTATCAAGAAATATCAAGGTTCATGTAAAGGCACATCAAACCAGCTGGTTAAGTTTATATGTAGCGTGCAAGCCCACACCTCGTACCAAGCTGGTTAGCTCTTTTTCTTTCCTTCGAGAACGGGTAGTCGGTATAATATAAAGACGTACAAACTTGTTGAAAGTATTCGGGGGTCGGGCCAAATGTTGATTGTTACGAGATTCAGTGGTTTGTCGTTGAAAGAAGGGTGCAGATTTTATAGCTACGCCAGACATAGCGCTTTGTAGAAAACGGAAGTAAAAAAATGATTTGGTTATATTATGTTCCCTTCCCACTCATCAGCCCTCCTACCCTATACCCTACCACCTACCACTGTTCTGTTCCCGGTGTGTGTGTCTGCCATATTTATGATTTCCCTCCCGTAAACGGGAAATTTCAAATTCCGTTTTTCAATCAGATGCAATTAATTTACTTGTCCAAATGCGCTGTAGTGCCCGGTGCCCTGTTTGCCCGTCGTGTCCGACCCGAAAAACAATTTATGGCTCTCACTTGACCTGCGGACCGCCGCACCATCGCCGCCAATTCAAGTGTGTGTGCTTTTGCCAGCCGGAGCCCGTGTGCGCGTGTGCGTGACGCTTTCTGGATGAGTAAATACCCAGGTTGGTGATTGTAGGTTTGCATTTGCACGTTGACCCAAAATCAAATTACAATTCTCTACTCAAACTCACAGTCAGTCAATGCCTGCTAGGCATCCACCCACACCCTTCGCCGCGTCGTCCCAATAACTTTTCATCACTTATGAGTTGAGTATGTGTGTGGTGTGTGTGTTTGTTTGCAAGTTCGCCATCAGTAACTTGAAATCCGTCCACACATACCAACGACCGCATATACAATTCACCACACTCATATGCCAGACACGTGCCGAGTGCCGAGCGTCAATACTAAGCCGAGCGCACATTCAACTGCGAATGCGTGCATGTCGTCGTCGTGCACTACTGCTGTACACACATAAACTTGCGGCACACATTCGCGCAATGTGTTGGACTGCTCAATTGCGCCCTATATCCGCATGCCGATGCACTTTGTGTGTGCATCGTCGTCGTCGGCGGCCCGGCCGTGCATCGTAGTCGTGAACTCACACATCCGCCGCAACTTGCACTCGCGCACTCGCACATGCACACATAGGGGAGAATCGTGTAGGATCAACCACTGTGAAGGTTTAGTCCATTTTTCAATATGGAATAACAATTTTGGACGGTGAAAATCTATTCATTATTGTGCTTAGGTTTCAGGCTGTGGATGTCGTCTAAAATCGTAATATAAAATAGTGTCAACGCGCATACAAACAAGGACACGCCACGTTCAGCTTAAAACAATGTGTGTTAGAGCTTCTATAAAATATTCTCCTAGAAAAAACACCATTTGTGAAACTATGATATACCGTATTGGCACATGCATTAGAGGCCTTCTTATGAATACATATCTATTACATGTTGTTTCAGAAGGCCTTCAGATTTTTTGTTCTAACCGCGCTCATTCATGCTATATTTTCAAATGGTCTTGGCTCCAGATGTGTGTGTGTGTGATTTGTTTTAATAAATAGAGTAACGTAATTTGTGCATAGTAAGCGCAAAATAGCTCCCACGTCCGTAATTTACAGTCGATTTTCAAACGGAAATATGCAACTGAAAGACAATTTGTCGGGCTATGTTGTTGCTAAACATTGTTGTCATGTGAAAAATCAATGCACGGAACTATTTGCAAAAAACCTAGTGCATGTTTTTTTCGACGTTATAAATATTAGGTTCAACCGTAAGACATATTTCACATGATTAATAGTCACTGTATCATTTTATTCTTAAGCTTGGGATAGAAATTATGTAGTGCAAAATTGGGCTCGAAGGATGGACCTTTCAATTAATATGCTCTGATTTGAAATAATCGCATAATTACAGAAGTTATAAGCAAAATGTTCATGTGTTCAACCTTCACGGTATTCCCCTACTCGCGCACGCCTCTCACACACACACACACACACTCCCCATTATGTATTCAAAGGAATTCGCGGTCGAGCCGACGAACCGAGTGGTGGCGTTGCACACGCGTTGCACACGCGAATGTGTTTGCCAACATGCACGCGAATGTGCGTTCGTGTGTGCGCCTGACGTGGCGCTGGCCTGCTGCTAACTTCCGGGTGGGTACTTTTTCCCGCCGGTTTATTGAACTGTTTGGTCGGCGGCATCGGCGGCATCGGGTTTTCCGGAGATTTTGACGTGACTTGGAGAACGGAGAACGGCGGGCTTTTGCGAAATTATTGAACAGCCGCCGTGCGCATTTGCATACACTTTCGGCAAAGATGAATATTTGACAAGTAATCTTGCGCCGGAGTTTGGCTCACAGAGCCCCCCTCCACACGACCACCGCCCGGAACCCGGAATACCCATCCATGTGTGCATCCGTGTGTGTGCATCTCCGTGCCAGGTTTGTGTACCCGAGATCCGAGAATAGTGCAGCATGCAGCGAACTGCTGCTGCTGCTGTTCGATCTTGCATATCTCAGTGATAAATTCGTAATGCACACCGTCAGCCAGCCAGCCCAGGACTCTGCCACACACCGACACCGCCACAATTCCGCCTCCGGCACGCGGTGGCGGTGCGTTTACTTTTGTGTGTGTGTGTGTGTGCGTGTGTGTGCACGCGCGCTCAAATGGCTGCGCTCGCGATGGCTGATGTAAATTGCATATTCTAATTGCGAATTCCAATCGCACAAGCGCGCGTGCACGCCACGACGAGTGGTTTATTAACTTCGCCGTCAGTGGTGTAAGCAGCGCGTTCGCGGGCGCACGATCCATTGCCGCAATCGGTTCCGAATCACGCGAGAGCGCTTCCTCGGAGAAACTGCTCATCCGTTACCACACTATCGGGCTTGGCAATAGCGGAAGTATCATGATGTTCAAAAATGAGACATAACGGTAATGAAGGTGTAGGTATTATCGGAAAATCCGGTACAATTATGTCTGACGAAAAAACGGGTTTCGAAGTTGAACATCATTGATGACGTTTTTTGCACGCTGATTCCGGTTTGATATGTTTGAATATGTTTGTATAAATGACCAAGAACGTATCAAATTCTCACTAGCTAATTATACATTTGCTCATCACGATTTGTAGAGGCCTTCTAGGCAGACACTTTTTTCATGAATATGTTCATCTGCTCATTGAATACCTCACTCAACAAAATGTTCATCACAAAACCAGCCACTGCCCTTCATATTGATCTATAAATCCGTGTCTGCAGTATTCTGGTGGAATTAGAAAATTACGAACGAAATATACAGCCAGTTACAGACACTTGGTTCTTGGCCGATGAATTCCAAAACAATTGATGATTGGATTATCACTATTAACTAATTACTCAACCTTTTTGTGAAGTATAATGCTAAGGTCTCTACCATTATACTTAACAAAAAGTGGAATAGAAAAACACGACGCGAAAAATAAGATTATCTAGACGATTTTTGTGAAGAACATTGAGTGATGACGTTTTTTGCGCTAATCAATTACCTATCATTTGGGTATACCTGCATCATTCTTAGTCACCCCTTTGGAAAGTTACGTCACTTAAACCGAAGCCGAAATATAAATATTTTGTATGGGGAGTGCAATAAAAGATTATTCTCCATTAAAAAAATCGTCTTCGGTTCATTTTATATTTCTCCACAATTAACAAGACAAGGGCCCTGGATGTCATAACTTTTTCACGAGCAATTTACTATTTTTCATGTATGTACGGCATAGTTCGAATTACTACTGCTTTGGTCGTGGGACTCTTGAACATAAAATTTAATTTGGAGTGCGACAAAGACAGGGTTAAGAAATTATTGGAACTCAAACCACGGAAGGCCTCCGCTGATCTGTATTTGTTTATTTCAGGAAAACGATGATATAGTATTTTAATCCAAAAGTTCCATCGATTAAATTTTGATAACCTAATTTTAATTTGTCCTTGTCAGCCCCAAGTACACGCTACATCTGTATGAAAAAGAATATTGCTCAGAAAAGTCCTATCGCCACAAAAAGTAGTAGTTTTCTGATAAGACAGGGTCTTGTGAACTTTGGATTTGTTATCATAAGGATTCTTCGATCGGGGTGATCTAGAATGACTCTAGAATAGCAACAATCATAAACTAACATTTTTGTGGTATTTAACAATACTGTAAAGACGATGTCCGCAAACGGTAGCTTGGAACATTTAGAATAAAATCATGTTTAGAGCTACAACCCAAAGGTCTTGTATACTCAACTTGTATTTGAAGAGTAGCAGGGCTTCGTAACCTGTTTCGAGTTTGAAAGATGACATGTGGTTAGCACATCGCTCTAAAGAGTAACCCTCTAAAGAGTAACCCCAACGTTCAACATCCTTCCTGTGGATCATCGTGTGGATAAAAACCCAAAAACGTTCACTCACTCCCGAGATTTGAATCATTGACCTCCCGCTCGTGAGGCAAATACTCTATCACCTGCATCACTCAGACGACGTAAATGATATATCATAGTACAACTAATGTTCCTAATATGAATGTGCAGTCCTTAGGCTAAAGAAATCACAATGACACTCACCCTCATTGTACGGCACCACATCCGGATTCTTCTCGTCGTACATCTCATCCCCCGTTCCGCCCTGGCTCAGCGGCACCGAGATCTTCTCCTTAATGGGCAGATTGCCCGGTCGCGTCAGCAACATCGTACTCTTGCCATTGCTGCCCGGCTGCCCCGCGTGGCCGGAGCGCCCGCGCCCCAGCTGGCCGGAGCGCATCTTCAGCGCCGCCAGCGTGACGGTTGCGAGGAACAGCAGCACGGCCAACAGTCCCAAGAAGATGCCCAGCGACAGGAATCCGGACATTTGGATCTGCGTTTTGTGAGAGCCTGCAGCGCAAGAACAAGATCGAATGATTGGATGAGATTATTGCTATAGACGATGCGTTAGCTACATCGGGCAGATAATCCTGATTTTTCGCCGACCGAATAATGTGCGCCGAAATGTTGGACGCCGGCGGTTGGCCCAATCGTGTTCCATATAATATAAATGTCATTAAACTGGTCAGTTGTCGAGCGCACTCCACACGCATACGAACTCACACAGATTCAACGATGACCATGGCAATTTCAATATATCACACAAAAGCGAGCGCTCACGAGCATGCACACACAAACACACACACGTATACGTTGGACAACGGCGCAGGCATCCGATATCCTAAGTACATCACATACGTTATGCGATATACGGACCATAATCGGCAGAGAATATACCCGGAGGGATGTTTTTGTATGTCGACGGCTGTATGCTGCTGCCGATGCTGCTGGTGTGCGTGCATGTGAGCGAGGTCAGCATCGAGCGCACCCAGACTCACACAAACACAGGCACACCAACTCCCGATGTGCGGTGCGTGTTCGGGGGCCAACATCGGCACGGCATTGTCGATTTATTTCAAATTTATTTGTGCCCATATATTTATATATAAAAGCATTATGTGTGATATGCTATATACTAGGATCATACCTATGAGATTGCAATCCGTTCTTAGTATGCAATAGCTCGTTGTTGAGTTAATGTCAACAATAACAAAAACATTTGTCAATGTTTTGGACTAATGGGAACAATATGCAATCGATACAATTGTCAATATCCACATCAAGAGCTTTCAATTTGCACATGGAAAATATAAAATTTGATGTCTGAAAACTACGTTGACATATTGTATATCGTCCTTTTTCGAAAATTTAATATCGTCCCACGTCAGGATTTCGAAGAATGCACTGAATTCCCTGATTGACCTTTCTTTGGGCCTGCGAACTAAACATTGGCCAAGTAATACTAGAGACGTATATCTTGCATTGAGTGAAACTCTGAGCAGCTAATATTGGACCGTTCGCCAGGTGCATGCTTTTGATTTTCGTCAACATTTTTGCATTCTCATCGATATGATCCTAGTAGTATGTGTGTGCATTATGTAAAGAACGCCGTGCTACGCCGTCCGATCGGCATAGCACTGAATTATTGTCAACGCGCCTCTCCACAGCAGCACACGGGGCCCGGAACGGGGCAGAAATCGGGTGGCAGAAGCACACGCGAGGAGGGCAACTACGTGACAGCTCCGAAATGTGCGCGGCCAGAAAGTTGCGGTGAAGGAATCAAACGTATTGTAAGGTATGCGAAACAAATCACTGTGAACTTGCATTTGCACGAACAGCATATTTTTAAATTCTCGTACATAATTACGAAATGTTGTGTCAATCGAATAATATAATTTTGTGGTCCGACTTTTGTCCAACGTTGAACTTGAATGAGTATACATCAATGCATGAACCATTCATGCATACCAAATATGTGATCATGCATATCAAATATGTGATTCTCAGCTACATCTTGATAGATTTTAAAGATTTTTCACAGTGTTTTTGTAATTGATAGATGTTCCATCGTTTTGCTATCATCCTTTTTCACATAGTGGGGTTGATGCCGAAAAATGTCAAACAATTATAACGACTAGTTATAAAAGGTGCATGTGTGCTTCTTTGTGCTTCGAATTTCGCATACATACTAACAAATGATTGCTTTACTATCCACAAAAAGATTCTGTTCACTTATGCAGCTAAGTCTCTAGATATCTGGTTCACAACGTCAATAATTGTCTTGTGAAGAAGCAATTGTCACCCACTGTATGAGAATTTATGATTGCATCTTGTTCGCAAATGTATTAGCTACAGGAACAGAAACAACAAATCTTGAAAAAGTCAAGGTGTAACTGGGAATCACATACACATTTAGAACATTTATGACACATGACGTTTGATTGGTGTAGATGCGGTATCAACAATTCATGTTTTGAAAACAAGACTAACCGTTTAAGCGTACGTTTAATCCTGAAACTCTAATTACATATGTTAGACTGTTATGAATGAAAATAATATGTTAAGGGTCTCATAAACCATTATTTTTCTGGAAACAAGACGCACCGTTGAAGCATACGAATGAAAGTGGTACAGAATTTAAGAATGAATGAAAGTGGTACATCGGTCTTGTGAAAAGTAACACCGTAATCGAGAAAATATGAACACTTTGTGGATCCATATTGAGGACAAATCATTAAAAACAAATATTTTTTACGACGGAAAGATCGTTGAATTATAGTTATTTTCACCCATAAATTCCAGTGCTTGATCGTATGCAAACGAGGACACACTTTGTCCGCACTCTGAACGTGCCTCGCGTCCCGAGAATGCAAATAGCGTGTCCGATGCGGCGGCGTTGGCGGCGGCGATGTTGGTGGTGGCCCTTTGATCGGCTCAACTCTCGGTCGCAGCGCGCTTTCGGTTTACAAATTTTCCGGGCATCGCCGCCGCCGCCGCCGTTGCCGTCGATCCCTGACGCACACGCACACACACACGCACATCCACACAAACACACACAACATGTATCATGTTTACGCCAGGCACGCGCGCGCACAACATTTGACGCAGGACACACCATTATTTTTGACCGAATCCGACGCTGCCAAGCACACACGTTCAACATTTCGTTCCGGATATTTTGTCTGCTCTCAGGTGTGCATGTGAGTCCCTGCGTGTGTGCCCGCGCTCGCGCTCGCGCGCACCAATCGAGTGATATTATTTGATTGAAATTGAAATTGACGCACAAACAAAGTGTGTGTGTGTGTGTGTGTGCGGCTCTAGTGGTCAAATACGCACATGCACTCACGTACCGTCACCACCGCCATGTTAACGGTGATGTTGTGATTGCTCGCAGTCGTGCGTGCCTCGGAATTAAAATAGGCCGCGAGGGCGAAAAAACAACACGCACTCTATCGCGTGGCGCGGATCCAATGAGCGCCCAAAGTCGGCAGCGCGCTGCCACACATAAGCGGATTTGCATAAAAACACCCGTGAACGTGTGCACGTGAGTTCCAGGGATTTTTTTCCGGGCTGCGGACTTAGCGCGCATTATTTGTAGTCTATTCCCGGCTGGCCGGGGCGCTTTTCACAGCACATCAATAACGCACTTGTTTCGCCGCCGAAACAATTTCGTTTGCATGCGCACGCGTCTAATTAATCGATCGTCTAACCGACGTCGACGCGTCGTCGACGCACCCACCCACCGACGCAATCCCACTCGATTTGCGACGGTCGTGGTCGTGGTCGTGGTCGACGGTGGTTTGATTAATGAACCCGCGTACCTACCCACACTCGAGCGCACCACATACGCACTCACACACACGCATGCACACTCGACCAACCAGACTTGCTCGAAATACTTCGTAATATGTGATAAATTAATATATTCTTCACAGTATTTTCAAACAACAAAAATAGTTAACAAATTTAAAATAATACGTTATAATGTATTAAAATGTTATACAGAACAAAAATATTTGTAGCAAAACAAGATGACAAATAGCAATGTTCGTGACTAACAAGGGAAGAGTGTTGATGCAAGCAAATAAAGAGTAAAGAGTGCCTTCCAGGAGGATGAGTAGACAAGTAGAGGATGTAGATGTGTAGACAATTTCATTCTCTTTCCTTTGAGTATTCACAAATTGCTCCAAGTCAATTCAGTAAAAAATTATAGACAGTATTCCAAACACGAAATCCAGATATTTTGCATGAGGAGTGAAATCGAATATTTTTCCTCATACAAAAAATGCGCCTTTCGTCCTCAGTATGAAAGACATAACTTTCCACTAAACCGACTTAGAACAATTTATGAATACTCAAATGAAAGTGAATGAAATTGTCTACATTTCCTCATCTGTCGATACAATTAGAAAAAAAATCACCGAGCGAAACGGAGCTCGGTGATTTTTTCCTAATAACTAACGTAGCGGCCTTGTTTAGGGCGTCATCAGCCGAAGAAGAGACTTATGTCACGAGATGTTTTGTGTATATGATAGAATGATGTTTATTCAACAAAACTGTATCATTGGAATGTTCAGATTATTATAGCTTGTCCTCAAAAAATGCTCGCCAACTTGGAAAATCCTATTTTTTGCATGGTTCAAGTCAACGTATTATCGCTTAATTGATGTCCTCAAATAAGTTTAGTGAAGTTCGGTGCTTTATTAGTAATTTCATGGTATTTTTAAGCTTCTACATAAAATTGGTAAAATTACCATGAAGGCCGGAAATGTCACTTGGAACAACTAATAAAATTTGAGTTAAAATTTTTTCATAAAACTTAAACAAATGATTGAGTTATGTTCACTTATTTATGGAACATTTGTTTTGATATGCCTATGTTCGAATGCATGTAGCTATATTGCTATATTGTACCTGAAACCGTGAAATAACACTTAAGTCTTATCAAAGAATCAAACTTTAGTTAGCAAAAAACAGAATTCAATCAAATATCTTACATTATGAAGTCGTTTCTCGT
>JANTBZ010052231.1:0-10201 GCA_024741255.1 Exechia fusca | reverse complement strand
CACGGGTTGTTGACAACCAGATCCGTGCCGACTATGACGATGGGAACTAGAAATTAGGGTATAAATAGGCTTGCGTTCTGGTGATACGACGTCAGAACTGAAAGTGTCACCAGAACGTAAGTATGCTGGATTTTGTTATTATGTCATTGTGTGTTACTGTTTATGATATTTTCAGGAAATAAACGTTTCAATTGGAAACCGTTCTATTTGGTTGGGGTCGTTGGCGGAGGCGCCGACAATCAGCCTAAGGAGAGTTTGTGTAATATAGTTAACCCATTACCGACCAAGTAATGTTAAACCCATTAGTACAAACAAAAGGTATTTTAAAGTATTTTTCTCTATAAAAAATATCTTCGCAACTTTTGGTTGAAGCTGAGACTATAGCGATACCAATGTTATGAAAGTTGGCTAATATGTTGAGGTTAGCCCAAGGATGGTTTGTATACTATAGTTAACTCATTTCTCTTGACAGTACATGTTCCATGGAAGGGAGGTCAACATCTACAAGTCGTAGTCCCAAAAACAGTTTTCCCGTTTTTTCCTCCAGTACGTTGCGTGCTCAAAAGTAGGCAAACCGTCATCGTAATATGTTTATATATGGCGAGGCGAAGTTCGCCGGGCCAGCTAGTCAGTTAATATTTGTTTGGAATGTTGTGCCTAAATCTCGAATTTGTGCCAAAAACATGTGTCATTAACTCATTAGGTCTCTCTAATAGCCGTAACGATTCATATACCCAAACTGTCATTAGTTTGGGAGTGCCTTTATTGTAACTCGCGGATTAAAATATCCCCAAGAAGCATTTTATAACCTTTATATTATGGTTATATAACCGTTACCGATATGGTTATATAACCGTTAGTGATATAATGATGGAGGTCGCGATTGAACCAATCATACAGTGAATGCCTATCCAGCTTCCAACTCTGCACATTTCTCGCGCCCACCCCACCTTCTATAGCCCCAACTCCCGCCAACTCGTCCAGATCTACCAAAACGACCCACAACTCTCCACCAAAATCGACGTCCGTCGACCGCTCGCCTTCGTCGTGCACGGCTGGATGGACCGCTTCTTCAGCGGCTTCCTCTACATGAACGGCGAATCCTGGCCGGTGGCCACCATCGAGGACTGGGCGCGCTTCGCCAACACCACCGCCTGCGGTGTCGACTGGTCCGAACTGTCGACCGGCGACTACATTCGCGCGGCGAAGCGCAACACCCATTTGGCCGCCTACTGGCTGTCCCGGCTGCTGTTCCAGCTGCACGCCATCGGGATGCAGTTCGATCGCGTGCAAATTGCCGGCCACAGTTTGGGCGCCCATGTGGCCGGCTTCACGGGCAAAAACGTGCGCCTGTGGTCGCAGCAACGCGCCCAGTTGTCCGTGATCTACGGCCTGGATCCGGCCGGACCGCTGTTCACGTTTCCCGTCCAGGTGTCGGCTGCGAATATCCTGCAGCCCGGCGATGCGCAATTCGTGCAGGTGCTGCAGACGTCGGCGTTCACGTTTGGCGTCGGGTTGGGTACGCATACGGGCGATGCGGTGTGGGTGGCCAATGGCGGAGTGGCGCAGCCGGCGTGCTTGCAGAACTCGATTGCGGCGGGGCCAGAGGAACGTGAGTATTGCGATGGATAAGCTGGGGAGCGTTTTGAGGCTGTGGTCTAGTTTTAAGAACGCTAGGATCACCGAAGTTTCCAAACTGATTTCGGGGTTGTTTATGATGTTGTGACTATCAGTTTTTTAACTTTGGTGCAGGTAAAATGTCGAAATAGAAGATGAGTAACATCCTTTCGTCTTCAGTCATTATTGTGATTTGTTTGATCGACAAATAGAACCGCTGGACCGAAATCGGAAGAAAAGAATCGTTTGGAATAATTCTCGATCTGCCCATCGACAATGACCAGATTGATATTTTAAGCGAGTCAAAGAAAATTTGAATCTAAAGACGAAGCAACGCGATGGAAGACTAGGTAGCGGGTAGCGTAGTCGGGTTTTGTTATTACAAATTGTGGTTCGAATCGCCGACTACGACACCTCAAATGTATCAATCGCGTCGACAAAACAGAGAACAGAGCAATGAGTAGAAGTCAGATTGCTATGCACAAAAGACAACTTGTTCAAAAAGAGCAGAGTGCAAAAAAACCGATCACTTTGCCCGTGTGCGAGCAGACACGTGAATGTCGGCTTGGCAGTTATCAATTTTGCAGTGCAGTTGAACGCTGCTCACGTTCTAGAAAAGCTGCCTGATTGAGTGAAACTTGTCCTGTTGATAAACTGATGCCTATCAAGAGTAAATAAATACATGTGTAAAATGGATAAAACACTTTCAAAGTGTTCTAAATTGCGAACCATCCTTTGGTCGCACCAATCAATGGGGCATGGAGATTCAACACCGATGTCCCCACATGTAATGAGATCAAATAAGCACTTCAGCACTTGAAAACCAATAAAGCTTCTGGCTGAACAAAAATCCAAAGTAGCTTGATGATTGATCGAACAGTCGAAAGGGAATGGGTTGAACAATGCGGTTTGATATCACTCTTCATAACATTTGAAACTCTTGATCGCACTCTCTCAGTTTTCATTGGAACTATCGCAAAAAGCAACAGTTGTTAGATCACTCCCCTAATTCTCAGAGCAATCATTTCATCCTTTTTTGTTCGAAATTGCATTTGTACATACTTATTTAACTGAGAGATACTTCAATTGATAAAGTCCTCAAACACCTCCGCCCAGTATTGACCACAGCCAATAATGACACTTTATGCCCTCCCCAGTTCCCTTCATGTGCAGCCACCTGCGTGCCGTCCAGTACTTCCGCTCCTCGCTCAATCCGCGCAACCGTTTCCGCGGCTATCGATGCAATCTGACGCATGTCGGCGGCCTGCTCGGCTACCTGGCTCTGTGGCTGAAACAGTGTCCGGTCGATCGGCGCAACGGAACCGATCTGTTCGGCATCCACACGCAAGGATTGCACGGCGACTTTGAGCTGCGCACGACTGGAGTGCCGCCGTTCTGTATCGATTGTTGAGACGACTATGACGTCGAGACGGGCATGTCAATAAATTCCGTTGCCTTTGCACACGTGTGTGACGATTAACGGCGAAGAAAACAAAGTACTATGTCAACTTGAAATGCATTGGGGTAGTATGAACAACGTAATTTATGCGCAACGACCGGAGCTGCGTCTATAAATACAGATGTTGTTTTGAGCGCCAATCAGTTGAACGGGATTGACGTTGAAACTATGGGAAACGGGGTTTATTTTCTGATCTTCGCATTGGTTTTCGGGCTGGTGTCGGCCGACTCGACAATTCCGGACGACAGCACGGCAGAGAATGTGCAATTCTATTGCATCCGGGCGTAAGCATAGACTGGATTTGATAGGTTTCCTTTGACTAATATAATGAAAACATTTTTCTATAGAAACACCAACAAGAGGGTGCAGGTAACACTGAACGATCCGAATTTGAAAAGTAAATTGGACACCAGCCGACCGTTGGGATTCGTGGTGCACGGTTGGATGGATGACTCGGATTTTAAGCCAGGCGACGAGAGCACCTGGCCGATTCTTATGATGAAAGGTAAAACCGAAGAAATTCTGTAGGTTTACAACCTTGTGCCCGCCGTTTTTGTATATGAGTCTCTGTCGGTCATTTTGATCTATGCAAATTGATAAAAATCGGCTTAAGTGTCTATGAACACAATGGCATCAAAACATAGGTCCTTATAAGTTTGAATCATGAACTAATTTTCGATTGAACATGTCCGCGTTCGCGCCTAATTTTCGTCATTTGCGGGAAATCATCCAATACTTCTTTAAATCAACGAACAGTGAGACTGATGCTCATCGTTGCGCTCAAACACTTACGAAGAGGCTGTTCTTTATCGCGATCGTATCGCGAGCGAATTCAGCGCTTAACAAATTGTGATACAGGTCTTTTCGTCATTTGTTGGGACCAAAAAATGAGCAAAATTTGACTGATTCGTGGATCGCTCTGAAAGATCACGTTTCAAAGCCACGGAATCCAAATGCTGCCAGAAGATGGCCAAAAGTAGTATCTAGCAATGGCCTGTTTTTTTACAAGAAATTCGTAGCCGTTTCTTCACAATAAATCCTCAAAGTTTGACAAAAAAAACGGCGGGCGCAAGGTTGTACACCCTGGCATGAACGAAATTGATAGCGTCCATTCAAGCACACAGACTGGGTCCGCTATGGCGGCGTCAATGCGTGCGGCATCGATTGGAGCGGCCTGATGTCGTTCAACTACTTCTCGGCCGCACACAAAGAGACCAAAGTCGCCGCTCACTGGTTGGCCAAATTACTCGTTCAAATCAACGCGGCCGGCATTCCGTTCGCACGCATGCAACTGGCCGGACACAGTTTGGGCGCCCACGTTTCGGGCATCACAGGTAAACGGATCAAATCATGGATGGCGGGCCAACGTCCGAGTGCGATCTACGGCTTGGATCCGGCCGGACCGGGATTCACATTTCCGTTCGATGCGCCCGCGGCCGAAGTGTTGGAGGCAGGCGACGCGGATTTTGTGCAGCTGCTGCACACGGCCGCCTTTACGCTGGGCGAAGGTCTGAAGGCGAAACTGGGCGATGCCGATTGGGTGGCCAATGGGGGGATCAAGCAGCCGCAGTGCGGAGATAATCCGATATCGAACAGTGAGTTGATGTGCAGTTTTGCTGGAGATTGTAACTGAACACAATTTTGTTTTCCAGTACTTTGCGATCACGGTCGAGCTCCCGATTACTTCAGATCTTCGTTGAATCCCGGACACAAGTTTGTCGGCTATCAATGCAACAAATCAGATCGTAAAGGCGGTGTTTGTCCGCCGAACAAGCAAACTGGCCAAGATCTGTTTGGTATTCATTCGAAACGAAAGCACGGAGTTTTCTACTTACAGACAACCGGAGTGACGCCGTATTGTATTGGGTGCACAAGCTGATAGTTAAAATGTAGATCGATCAAAATAAATTATAGTGCAACGAATTGCGTCATTTAAATCCCTCATAAACTGAAGTGCAGTAATCGGTCGATGAGTTCACACTTCACTTTCAAACTTATCATCCGGATTAAACTGTTTGAAGGGAGTGACAATTCAAATTGAATGATGACAGTGTTTCTACTTTCAGTTTCTCGCAAAGTCTCCTTCTCCTCCTTCACTTGTTTACACAATACTGGTTACTACTATACTGACTGCGACTGTTCTATCGGCCCAACGACGGATCCGATCTGATCATAAAATGCATACGCGGTAACTGCATATCAGACAACGCGGCCACGCATCGATCGTTCAATGTATCGTACGCGCTAATTGTGTGCATTACATTGTGCCCGCGATTATAGTGTGAATATTCAACAGTCACACTCACCCAAGCTGATCTACTGCTGCTCTGGCCGGGGGGAGAAATTATATATTGAGAGGGAATAATAAATTTGTTTCTACGACACCAGCTGAGTCTGCCAGTTGTTCTTTCGATCGTGAGTAAACAGAACGTCGAACATGTACTATACCATCGCATTGCAGCTGCTAATGTGGAACGTAGGTCGGTTCCTGCTCATCGGCATAGTGATGAACTCGACGGCAGCGCAAGCAGTACCATTTCTCCAATCGCCAATCGCAAACAGCACGGCAGCGAAAGTGCACTTCTATTGTATTCGCGCGTAAGCATCGACACTGTTCTATTGATTGATTTGTAAACGCCTCACTTTCTATCGACCAGGAACGAGAAGCAGATGGTTCGGGTCTATTTAGATGATCCGCGAATCGGGAACAAACTGAACATCAATCGGCCGTTGGGAATTGTAGTGAACGGTTGGCGGCATGATTCGCTGTATAGTGGAACCAACACATGGCCGACGCTATTGATGACAGGTAAGACGTGAGATATTCCAAGTATCAGGTGTAGAAGAACGAAGAGCGGATAAGATGCGGATAAGATGAAGCAAACCGGGGTTTCTGTTTGAGATGTAGATGTAGTCTTTGAAGCTCTTCTCCAGTGAGTCACGAGAGAAAAGTGAAATCCGCATATCAAATTTAAACACCTGATCTTTCTCATTTATCACTAGTTAAACATGAAGTGAATCACGAGAGTAAAGTGATATAGTAATTGATAAGCAATTCTCGATCTCGATCGTTGTTCAACAGACTGGGCTCGCTACGGAGCGACCAACGCATGCGGCATGGACTGGAGTGCTCTGCTCTCGCTCAACTACTTCGATGACGCGCTGAACGACACCAAGGTCGCTGCCCAGTTGCTGGCCCAGCTCCTGGTCCAAATCAATGCCGTTGGCATTCCGTTCGCTCGCATGAAACTGGCCGGTCACAGTTTGGGCGCCCATGTTGCGGGCTTTGCGGGCAAATACATCCAGGCGTGGCTGCCAGGCCAGCGCCTCGACTCGATCTACGGCCTCGATCCGGCCGCCCTGCTGTTCACGTTTCCGTTCACCGTTCCGGCCTCCCATCTGTTGCAGTCGGGCGACGCGAATTTCGTGCAGATTTTGCACACGGCCGCGTACACGCTGGGCGCCGGGCTGCGGACGAATTTGGGCGATGCCGATTGGGTGGCGAATGGCGGTGTGCGGCAGCCGCTGTGTGCTTTGCAGTGTTTGATTGGGGAACGTGAGTTGCGAGTTGCGTTTTATCTCGAGTGAAATTATTTGTTCAAACTTTGAATTTATTTCCAGTCAGTTGCAATCACGAACGAGCCTACATGTACTTCCGATTTGCGCTCAGAGTCCAGCATCGGTTTGTTGGGTATCAATGCGAAAGGCCCCTCCCCAAAGGCGGTGCATGTCCGCAGAACAACCGAACCGGAGAAGATCTGTTCGGCATTTATTCGAATCGAGTGCCTGGAAGGTTTTATTTGCAGACAACCGGATTCGAGCCATTTTGCGATGGATGTGCGAACGACACAAGACGATTGAATTGAAATGTCAGCAACTGTACGCACCTTCTATCGCTGAATGATAGAAATTGTATTCATAAAACTAGTCCGAATAAATTGAAATCATGTGTAAATGCTTCATAACTTCGTAACTGTTATTGAAGGGATTTGGAATCGCTTTATTTTAGACATGTTTCTTTCTTTTTCAGCAATTAAATAACAACCACTAAACTTTTACGATTCAACAAATTGTCGAAAATTAATGGAGAACGTAATTGAGTTAACATTTCTAGTCAAGCTTATAAATTCCATTGATTGAGCGCTAGTTAAATTATTCAAGTTACAACCATGTGGTACGTTCGTTTGTTCCTGCTCATCGGACTGATGACAAACCAGGCGATCTCTCATCTGCCCATTATATCTCCCATAATCGAGAATTTATTCAACATTATACCGGACAGATCAGAAAAGCAGGTGCAGTTCTATTGCATTCACGGGTAAGCATAGATTTCAATAGCGGACCAATCCCGTTCAAACACATCGCATTTGTCGAACAGAAACGGCACGGTGGTAACTCCAGTCGTCCTTGACGACCCGCATCTTGCGGATAAAATAAACGTCAGCCTGCCGTTGGCTTTTGTCGTCCACGGTTGGCAACATTCGTCGCTGTTCCGGAACCACAACGATACATGGCCGTATAGAATGATGCACGGTAGGTGACTTTGGATTTGGATATTCGAATTTGTGATAAAATAACCAGCGAAATGATCCCGATTTAAAATCGTTCATTGGATCATCGTTAGAAGGAAAAACCCAGGACCTTCCGATCTACTCCTTCGTCACTCAGGCGACAACGAACAAATGATCAGCACTACCGAATAATTCTATTCACATTATTTCATTCTGTATTCTTGAAATAATATTCCTCAAACTCGCTTCCTCATTTATCCCACCAGACTGGGTGCTCTACGGATCGACCAACGTGTGTGCTATCGATTGGTATGATCTCATGACGATCACCTACGTAGTTGACGCTGTGCAAGAAACCAAAGTCGCCGCCCACTGGCTGACCAAACTCCTCGTTCAGATCAATGCCTTGGGCATTCCGTTCGCTCGCATGCAATTGGCCGGCCACAGTTTGGGCGCCCATGTGGCCGGAATTACCGGGCTCAACATCAGAAAGATGTATCCAGGCCAGCGCTTGGATGTCATCTACGGCTTGGATCCGGCCGGGCCGCTGTTCACGTTTCCGCTCAAGGCGCCGACATCGAAATTGTTGCAGCCGGGCGATGCGAATTTCGTGCAAGTGTTGCACACGGACGCGTATGCGTTGGGCGCCGGTTTGAACACGTATTTGGGCGATGCCAAGTGGGTGGCGGATGGCGGATCGATGCAGCCGAATTGTAGCGTCAGAAATTGTAAGTTGAGATTGTGTGATTCGTGATATTCGTCAGTCAGTTAACTGACGATTTATCTCGTTCACAACACATCGTTATAAAGTCGGTATGAAATGACCGAATACCAACGAATATGTTATTATTCGGTTGTTATCTAACGTAAACACAACACGTGTTGAAATGTCAAGAAAATAGGAAATACTCGTTATAACGTCGTTTTAGAATAACCGAATATCAACGGTTTATTGCTTTTTATGTAGGGCAAACTAACATTCGTAGTTAAGAACTAATTCGTTATTAACAAAATGGTTATAAAATCGTTGCAATTCCAAAAATTATTAAATGCTATTTGGGTTGATGGGTGTACTTCAACTGACTTTCAAATGATTTCCATGAATTTGTCAGTCTCCTGCGATCATATGCGAGCCTACCAATACTTCATATCATCTCTGAATCCCGAGCATCGGTTCGTCGGCTATCAATGCAGTGCATCCAGACGAGGTATGTGCGCGCCAGACAAACGAACTGGTGCGGATCTGCTGGGCATTCACTCGCATCGGGTGCGAGGAACGTTCTACCTGCAGACCACCGGAGAGGAGCCATTTTGCGTCGGCTGTTGAGTGAGCGATGAACAAATCTAGAAACCGTTCGCGCGCGGAGCAAACAAAAGCAAAAGAACACGTTTTTTCCATTCTTATTTTTGTTTCTTTGTTCATATTTTATGATTATTTCCAATATTTTCGTCTAATTTTTACCGATGTGAATTTTGTTGCATATTTACACACAACACAAATATAAAATATAGGCCCTGGACCTGACGTTCCAGGTCTAGATATTGAAGATACGAATACTCCTAATTTATCTTGCTTTTCGGGTTGTGAATGGTCATCAATTAACTCCAACTGCCACTCATGGAACGGATAGAACCGAACGAAATATTTATCATTCCTATGACATCGCAGCCTCATCATGAATAAATTGACAAAGAATCGTCGGCAATCACATCATAGATAAACTTAATGATCATCAAAAGAAACTGCAAGAACACTCACCTGATACTGCTCCTCGGTCTCGATCAGACCGCGAATCGCGACGATCTGATACTGGGGCGCTCGCATCGCCGTCGAGCCGCGCCGGATCAGCCGCAGCGAGTCCTGCGACGAGCCGAGCGCGGCCACCTGGCGCGGACCGTGACTGGGGTCGAGGATGAGCAGCTGCGGTCCGTTGGCGCGCTGCTCGATGCCGATGATGGTGCGCGAGTGTCCTGAAAGGGAATGGGGGCAATTCGTATCTGGTTATTGCACATGAAAATTATGTTTATTGCAAAAAAAAACTATTCTGATTTTATTCTGGACCAAATTTGACACCAGATTGATGAATTGTTGGTACGTTAATTTTCAAATTGACAGTATGATAGTTGTATGTTTCTCTTTTCAAATAACAGGGGTCACCAATCAACGCAATCGCGTGCAGTGTCTCACTCACCCTGATGCTGCAAGTACAGCGGCGGCGTGTGCGCGGTCGGCTCCTCGAAGTAGCGCAGCACCCAGCTGAACAGATCGGGATGACGGCCGTCCGTCGAGGTCGGCCGATGGAAGTCGATCAGCTGACAGTTGATGCGCAACCAGGACAGGACGGTCACCACCTCGGTGGCGCCGATCCATTTGCGCGTGTTGTACAGCTTGCAGCCCAGTTGTTCGGAGCCCTGAAATACAAAATTGAGAGTAAGACAAAAATACTCTCGGATACACGACGAATGTCGTTCGACTGACCTGCACATCGAAACCCTGCGCCCAGGCGGCTTCGACCATCTTCTGCAGGCGCGATATGCTCGGCATTGCCGTTCGCGAGGGGCCCTGATTTCCCCAGGCCGAGTAGAGGGCCTCATTGTAGGTGGTGTTCTGGAA